>JARKHS020027535.1:0-242099 GCA_030143305.2 Amblyomma americanum
CCACGTGCCAGGATTTTTATCCTTTGGAAAGGAACTTTTTGTGACATCACGGCAACGCCTGCGGTGCCTACGTCTCGCAAGTTATTTCTGCTCATCGCCGAGGACTGCAACGACAGGGAACCACCACCAGGGGCCATCAACTACATAAGCGCCATCGGACCAGCGTCTACCTCACTTGGCAGCGACAGGGGCAGCGGGACAAAGCCTGACCGACCGCACGCTTTTTCTTGTCACCCACAGATACCCCTGATCTGCTGTGCTGTGCCGTAATCCACGTGCCAGGATTTTTATCCTTTGGAGAAGAACTTTTTGTGACGTCACGGCAACGCCTGCGGTGCCTACGTCTCGCAAGTTATTTCTGCTCATCGCCGAGGACTGCAACGACAGGGAACCACCACCAGGGGCCATCAACTACATAAGCGCCATCGGACCAGCGTCTACCTCACTTGGCAGCGACAGGGGCAGCGGGACAAAGCCTGACCGACCGCACGCTTTTTCTTGTCACCCACAGATACCCCTGATCTGCTGTGCTGTGCCGTAATCCACGTGCCAGGATTTTTATCCTTTGGAGAAGAACTTTTTGTGACGTCACGGCAACGCCTGCGTTGCCTACGTCTCGCAAGTTATTTCTGCTCATCGCCGAGGACTGCAACGACAGGGAACCACCACCAGGGGCCATCAACTACATAAGCGCCATCGGACCAGCGTCTACCTCACTTGGCAGCGACAGGGGCAGCGGGACAAAGCCTGACCGACCGCACGCTTTTTCTTGTCACCCACAGATACCGCTGATCTGCTGTGCTGTGCCGTAATCCACGTGCCAGGATTTTTACCCTTTGGAAACGAACTTTTTGTGACGTCACGGCAACGCCTGCGGTGCCTACGTCTCGCAAGTTATTTCTGCTCATCGCCGAGGACTGCAACGACAGGGAACCACCACCAGGGGCCATCAACTACATAAGCGCCATCGGACCAGCGTCTACCTCACTTGGCAGCGACAGGGGCAGCGGGACAAAGCCTGACCGACCGCACGCTTTTTCTTGTCACCCACAGATACCCCTGATCTGCTGTGCTGTGCCGTAATCCACGTGCCAGGATTTTTATCCTTTGGAAAGGAACTTTTTGTGACATCACGGCAACGCCTGCGGTGCCTACGTCTCGCAAGTTATATCTGCTCATCGCCGAGGACTGCAACGACAGGGAACCACCACCAGGGGCCATCAACTACATAAGCGCCATCGGACCAGCGTCTACCTCACTTGGCAGCGACAGGGGCAGCGGGACAAAGCCTGACCGACCGCACGCTTTTTCTTGTCACCCACAGATACCCCTGATCTGCTGTGCTGTGCCGTAATCCACGTGCCAGGATTTTTATCCTTTGGAGAAGAACTTTTTGTGACGTCACGGCAACGCCTGCGGTGCCTACGTCTCGCAAGTTATTTCTGCTCATCGCCGAGGACTGCAACGACAGGGAACCACCACCAGGGGCCATCAACTACATAAGCGCCATCGGACCAGCGTCTACTTCACTTGGCAGCGACAGGGGCAGCGGGACAAAGCCTGACCGACCGCACGCTTTTTTTTGTCACCCACAGGTCTGTGGTTATTGCTCCTTTTTACGTTTATAGTATTATAGTACCTTTTGCTGCTGTCGCTGCCAAGCTGACGTTGCCTGTGAAATATGCCTATTGATGTCGAGAAGCTACGTGAAGAACTCCGAATAGAATTCCGAAAGGAAATTGCTTCGTTGCGTAGCTCAATCGAGAGGGATGTTCGGAAAGAGTGCCGCGAATTATCCAACAGTGTTGAATTCTGCTCCAAAAAATTTGATGACATAGCTGCTGAGATTACAGCGCTTAAGGAAGAAAACAAGGTACTCAGAGCTGAAAATGCTACACTGTCATCCGAGCGTGATGGACTCAAGAAGCTTGCAGGAGACTTTGAACAGCGATGCACTGTTCTAGAGCAGTTTTCCAGAAATAAAAACATTGAAATTAAGGGTGTTCCCGAAACTGAGCGGGAGAACCTTCAAGACACATTACAGAGGGTTGGTGAGGTGATCAATGAGTCCATAGCGCTCGATGACATTGATGCTTGTCACCGTTTTCCTGCCAAGAATACCACAATCCCGAACATCATTGTGCAGTTTCGCAACCGCTTGAAGCGGGACACCGTTCTAACAAAGGCGAAAAAAACCAGTATGACTACAAGCGACCTTGGACACCCCAGACAAACTTCCATTTACATAAATGAGCACTTGCGTCCTGCCCTGAAAAAGCTGCTAGGAATGGCAATTTCGCGTAAAAAGGAGAAAAGCTGGAAATTCGTCTGGACACGTCATGGCCACATTCTAGCTGGAAGGAACGAAAGTTCGGATGTGGTCAGGATCGCTTGCCTAAAAGACTTAGACAAGATAAACTAGGCGTCCGCTCCCATGCATTCTTTTTGTTACTAATGTGGTATCCGGCTTCTTTACAGATGATGATGCTTCATCTTTGTACGCAAAAAACAAAAAAGCCTCAACTTTTTTCATCTGAACGCACAGTCACTCTGTAACAAAGAAGATGAAGTTGTTGCCCTTTTGGATGCTTTTACCTTTGATTTTGATGTCATTATGATAACCGAAACGTGGTATAAAAAGGATACGGTGCCACTGAAACTGCCGCAGTACGATATTTATCTCCAATCTCGCGTTAATAAAAAGGTCGGAGGTGTGTTGATAGCTGCTAAGAAATGTTTCCAATGCTGCCTTATTCCAGAATTCTCAAAAACGAACGAAAATTATGAGATACTTTCTTTGAAATCTGGCAGTAATGTATTTTCTGCTGTATACCGTCCCCCAGCTGGGAACATCTGTCCTTTTTTCCTTTTTAGATCTAATGTTATCTTGGGTAACCGAAAATGACTTAAAGCTAATACTAAGTGGTGACCTTAATATTGACTTTTCGTCCTCATCTCCTGAGTCACAAGAAGCAAACAGGTTGTTCGAATGTTACGCCCTTACCAACTTCATAAATGAAGAAACGCGACCGTTAACACAGACATCCATTGATGTTTTCTGTAGCAATGTGTCCAAGGAATTTATCAAGTCTGGAGTGGTACTAGCGCAAGTTAGTGATCACCTGCCAATTTTTCTTTTTGTCGAGTTGCCAACGGCATTTCGAAAGAGTAAGCCTTCCTATATGACATACCAGTGCATAACAAAACAAACTATCGAAAATTTCAGTAATGAAATACAAAAAGTCGACTGGAATCACGTCTACAAAATAACTGACCCTAGCAAAGCATATGACGCATTTATAAACACACTAAAATTTTTGTACAATAAATGTTTCCCTTATATAACAACTAAGAGGCCTAGTAAAGCGCGCAAGCCCTGGATAAATCGTCGTTGCTTAAATATGATTCAAAAGAAAAATAATCTTTTTAAACGGTTTCTTCGAACTAGCTCTTCCGACGACTTAGCCAGATTTAAATCATATCGCAACAATGTAACTTCATTTCTTCGAGAATCCAAGAAGGAATACATGGAGAAATTATTTTCTGGTAATGTACAAAATCGAAGCGACCTCATGTGGAAAAAAATAAATAAAGTTCTAAACCGTACAGAATAGGAACCCGTGGAGCTAGAAATCTTAGTCCGAAATCAGAAGCTTTCGGGAAAAGAACTAGCAGATACTTTTAATAATTACTTCGTGTCTTTAGTTAACAGTGTACATATTCCTGATTCCCTGAGCTATCTGAAATCTAGAAATCACAGTAATGCATTTTTATTACCAACGGATCGCAGTGAAATTGAAAGCTGTTTTCTTGCTCTCCGAACGAGTAGTACAAGGGACGTAAATGATCTAAAAATTCAACCTATTAAACATACCATTGATCTAATTAGTCCTGTTTTAGAGCATATATTTAATCTATGCTTTCTGCAGGGAGTTTTTCCACAAGCCATGCAAGTTGCTAGGGTGACAGTAGTTTTTAAAGGTGGCGAGAAAAATAACTTGTTGAACTATCGTCCCATATCAATCCTCTCCATTTTTTCAAAATTCCTAGAGAAACTGCTGTACAAAAGGATCATTAGCTTTTGTATCAAACATAACTTATTGACACCTCATCAACATGGGTTTAGAAGTGGCCACTCCACAGATACAGCGCTTTTAACTCAAAAGGAAATAATCCTGCAATCTTTCGAACAGCACCAATTAACTCTCGGTGTATTTGTAGATTACATAAAGGCATTTGATTCTATTACTCATCAGACAATGCTTGCTAAACTTGAGTTCTATTGCTTCCATGAGGTTTTTCATAACATATTGAACTCTTATTTATCTGCGCGAGTACAACAAGTAGTAATTAACAATAAATTATCCGACCCGAAATCAGTTTTAGCAGGTGTCCCGCAAGGAAGCATATTGGGGCCTCTACTTTTTATCATCTACATTAATGACATCGTTCTCATTGTTCCACGCCCAACATTTATAATATATGCTGATGATACCAGTTTATTTTTCAACTCTAGCAATATACAAAATGTGACTGAACAAGCAAACACGTGTTTACAACTTTTAAATAATTGGTCGATCGTCAACTCCTATCTATAAACACAAATAAAACAAAAGTCGTGCTTTTTAGGCCAAGAAATAAAATAGTGTGCGATAGCGACATTTCACTACGGATTGGGTCTGTGCATGTAGAAGTTGTCTCCGTCGTAAAAAGCCTTGGAGTATATTTTGAGAAGCATTTATCGTTGTCAACACATGTCGATAAAACAGCGGACAAGCTGTCAAAAATAACTGGTGTGTTAAGTAAACTACGCTATTTTTTGCCACAAAAAGTGAAAGTAATTCTTTATAATTCCATGTTTGCTTCCGTTTTAAACTACGGTTTCACGGTATGTGGAACTACTACACTCTAGAACTTAAACAGGTTACATGTAATCCAAAAACGAGCCATAAGAAGCATTGCAAGCATCCCCCGCTACGTTACGACAAAACCCCTTTTTAATGCCTTCCACATAACTCCAATACACGAGCTATGTAATGTCAACTTAATAAAACGATATAGGAGAAGTACTACCTATCGTAATTTTCTTGAAACTTTGTCTCAACTAACACCTAGAGAACACACTTATGCCATAAGAAACCGCGATAAATGGTTCATTCCCCAAATACGAACTAACTATGGGCGTCAAATGCTCAGCTACCTCTTACCATTATTGCTAAATGCTTTGTGTTAGTCTTACAAACCAGTATTATTGCATCTTAATTCTTTTCCTGTTTTTGTCTGTTTTTATCTCTTTTTTATTTTTTCCGAGTCAGTTGTGTCTCGCTTATTTTTCCTCAAACGCAATTGTTATGTTAGTTGCTGCCAATATATGTAATCAAGCAAACCTTGTAACCTTGTACGGGGGCGCAGGCGCGCAATCAAGCTCCAGTGAGAGCTTTTTGTCTGCGCCCCTAACATCTGGATGATGTAAATAAAGATTTCATTGATTGATTTATTGATTGATTGATTGACCTTTGCAAGTCTGCCGAAGCGCAGCGGGCTGCTGTCACCCAGCTGCGTGACACTGTTCAGCGGTCACGTACTCTGATTTTGGCGAAGATTGCCAAATTTTGTCACGCCGAAGACAACGAATCGTTCGCACAACGGTTCCGTGCGGAACTCACTTAAGCAGCAAGAAGTTTCTGCTCATGTTTTGTGCAGTGCTGGACAGAGTCTGTTAAGCGCGGTATTTTCAATTAGCCGCATCTAATTGCTGCTGAGCTGCTGCCGAATCACAACAAATTGATATACTCAGCACGAAAGAGCTCGAATTTGATATATTACCTCGGAGGAAAATTTTTGCTTCGTAAATGAGAAATATTCGACACACAATCTTCATGGGTGCTTCCGAAGGGTATACATTCATGCCTCTGTACACCAATTACTTATAGTTTCTTTATCGTGAAATTTGAGTGTTTATTGAAGGATGTATTTTTGTGACGTCGTTTACTGGGAAGTAAAAAAGAAAGCACAGAACTATTTTTTTAATGTGGCTCCCCTAGAACGAAAAATGTGAAGAATTATTGTCAGCAGCATAAAACTTAATATTCTCTCTACATATGGACGCCTATCAACACCACTATAGGCTCGAGTTTGACATGCCTTTATTCCAAAATCAGGCCGCGACTTTAATACTGGCCCTATATTCTGCATCGAACACACGCACACAAACATAATTTTTTTCTAGAACTGGCGTAACATTCACAAATGAAACCAAGAAAAACGAGGAAAAGACATATGCTACGTGAAAATCCTTCTTCTTTTTCAATTTCCATTTTATTTATTGTACCATACAATACAAAATGTCATAACTAATGGGAGCTGTTGTTAAGGGGAAGCTGGAATGGCTCTTTTTTTAATTTTCTGAGGTTCAAGGATTAGAACGTGTGAGGCTTCTACAAGACGGATTTACCTTGGCTACTACGTAAAGCATTCTAAGTATTATTGCGTTAGAGTAAAAATGGCGACTGAATCGCCGGTTAAAACATTGACAATGTTCTTGCTGCACTTAACTGCGTAGGGAACGGAGAAGTGCGGAGAAGCTCATGATGACGCCATTAATGCGGAGATTTCATATTTCCGCATCGTTCGCTCACATCCAGCCGCGCATCGTCCGATGCTCCCAAACAACGCTCCGTGGGGCGTTTCCTCCGGTGGAGTTGGTTTTTTCTCTTTCCAACAGTTGACCGTTTCTGGTTTGAAACGTAGCGCCGCCGTACATGACGTCATCAATGCGGCCCTTTCAAAGCGTTGTGCACTGCGGAGAAGCCTCAACGCCGTCGAGGCTTTATTCGGGGACTGCGTCATCGTCTGAAATGCTGACACAGAAAGGTCTTGCATGCTCTACCTGCAGGTTTCACTCAGTCGATAATTTTTAAAGCCATAGTCTTTTATCGGAAGCGTGTAAGGTAGGTTTGTTGGTCCACGACCATGTTGGTCAGAGACGAATAAAAAAAATTCGCATGTTCCGGTAGAAGTTGCCCCATGCTGGAAATGCAAGGGCAGAACTCGCGGTTTCGGCGGCAAAATATATCTCAAATTGACATCTCAGGTCGGAGTAGAAGGTAACGCCATGTTATCATTTATCGTTGCCGCTAAGAGCATACGCCTGGAGGCAATAAATAATTACATATATCATTATAATTTGTTTTTTGGGGAAAGGAAATGGCGCAGTATCTGTCTCATATATCTTTGGACACCTGAACCGTGCCTTAAGGGAAGGGATAAAGGAGGGAGTGAAAGAAGAAAGGAAGCATAGGTGCCATAGTGGAGGTCTTCGGAATAATTTCGACCACCTGGGGATCTTTAACGTGCATTGACATCGCACAGCACACGGGCGCCTTAGCGTTTTTCCTCCATAAAAACGCAGCCGCCGCGGTCGGGTTCGAACCCGGGAACTCCGGATCAGTAGTCGAGCGCCCTAACCACTGAGCCACCGCGGCGGGGCTGAGGCAATAACCGCAGTTGTAAATAACAGGTAGTTCTTATTTGTTCATATGCACTTAAAGCAGTCTACTTTTCACTCTTTCAATAAAGTGCAGTGGAGTAAATTGTTCAGCCTCGCTTGAAAATCTTTTTAAAACACTCCCGAAAAATAAATCAAACAACCGACCCCGGCCACTATGTTTGCAGTGGCGCTGCCATCCGCTGTCGTTCTGCCGACATGAGAAGCTGCTGGCATCAGCGTTAGAAATCACCAGTATTATTTTGTTGATAGCATATATAAAGCTACCTTAGTGCTTTGAACTCCACTTTTAATAAAACGTATGCCTTTCATTCCACTCATTATAAAGGTAAAGTTAGGCGCATGTCTCACATGCATGCAAGTATAAAAACTGCTCTAAACATTACTGTAAGAATTGAAGGACAACACGTCCAAGCCACCTTGAAAACTGGTATTGTGGTAAAACTGTACACACTTGTACCAATGGCTTCGAAAAAATACTTAAAATGTGGTCTATACGATTACTTTATCTCATGGATGTATTAGACAACTTATATTAGAACTGAAAATTGCTACAATAATTATTATGAGGCAGTGGAATGATGGCAAAGACTCAAAAGCTCAACCATATTTCCGAAAAATTTTCGTCTCGTCGAATTGTACACCCACGCTTGTAAAAACAGAGAACAAGGAAGCTTACAACTAACGAAAAATAAAATCATACTGAATTGCTTCTTTGTCTGTTCGACAGTATTCCCCAAGGAAAAATATGATGCGTGATTGCATCGTTTTCGATTTGCCGTCACTTAAAGCAATTGGAACACACATACCGCTGCTGCACAAAGGGTAACGTCAAGCTCAATTTGCATCATATGCCGCCTATGCGACTCAGCATGCATCATGTCCATTCACTGTAGTAAGACTGCGCGGGTCAGATTCTGAGGCCCGAGTCTCGAAGCCCGAGCCCGACCCAGGCCCGCTGCTTCAGACCCGGGTCCGGTCCGGGCCTGCTGCATTATCATTTTACAGATTCCAGGTTCCTCCCGCAATGCTCGACGTGAAGAGTGGCCTGGGACCGTGCCCGTTCCCGAACAGTCCCAGCGGCGAGCTGCTGTGTGCTAGTAGTCCCCAGCTACACAGGTGATGAAGTAGCAAGCAAGGCGCTCAGATCGCAATAACGACAAAACAATATGGCTCAGTACCAACGAAAACAATTCAAGATTAAATTCGTCAGCTCACTCGCCTTTTTGAACACTGATATTGTCTGTGAATAGCCAGGTAGTTCCCGGAGCCAAATGAAAAGGATGGCATGCACGCACAATAAACTTTGCGTTACCTCTAAATTTGTAATCACTCATAGTTTACGGCCGGCGGCGTAAACAATAAAACGTCCTCGAAACTGTAGCAATGTCATTTCTTCTTTTTTAATTGAGCGTGATTCCGCGGCTTGAATTCATGGCCTCACTACCTGCGTTTAAATGGAGCAGAGAAGCAAACGTGCCTGTTAATTGCGTAGTACGTGTTTAAAGGCCCGAAGTGTTCTAAACCAGTATTTTCTTCTCGAATGGCATTTCCCTAGGACATATGTGAGTTTTTTTGGTGGGGTCGGTTCAGCACGTGCAGGCATGCGTGTCGGAAGGTAGTTGGACACATCAGCGTGAGTGACGCTAATAAAGTCGGTCTAGAAGTAAGGTTTCACTCATCCGCGTCAACAAAAACTAATCGACTAGACAGATTTTGGTGCCCGGATTTCTTCTTTTGCGAGACGCTAAAAAAATCAGTATCGTTCATATTTTTAAACTAACGGAGGCACAAGAAAATTCAAGTATACCAAACGCCAAACGTAAATAAGCGCAGAGTAATTTTATTCTAAGCCAACACCATGGTACCATTCCATCCGTGTCGCTTCTAGAACGCCCCAAGTGCACTTCACCCTGCAATAATAAATTAACAGATGTGCAGAGCTTCTTTATGTATGGCCTTGAGCCCAGGCCGGGCCCGACCCATGTCTGCAACTTCAAACCCAGGCTCGGCCCAGGCCAAGCGAAATTCCCCATCCCGGTACGCGGCCCAGGCCCTTCAAAACAACCCATTGCCCGGCCCGGCCCAGCTCCGTCCGCGGGCTGGGCCGAACCGCGTCTTTCGTGTCGGCAGAGCCCGTGCCGTGCTCTAGAACTGACTATTTACTGTATAGCCGATATCATGGTTCGTAAGACGCCGTCCACCATTTATCAAACGAGGCTGCCGAATAGAAAAGGTATGTTTTTATTGGTACTTCCCTGTTTCTCAGCGCGTCAGCTTGTTATTCGTTTATTTTGGCAAGAAGTGATCGAGTGCCACAAAAGACATTTAGCCGCTAAAAGTCCATAGAATCTGTAAAATCTCGTCGTATTCTAAAACCCCTTCAGTTGCCGTTTAATGCTTTGTTATACAAAGGTTCACTGAAAAATATAATTTTTACCTAATGGAAAGACGCCCATTTCTTCCTAATGTCGGGTGCGAATGAACTTCTATTGCACAGCAGAAGAATCAATGTCGCCCACGATCTACAACTTTCGGGCTAACCTTACTTTCACATTTTCAATAGGGTTGGCGCCAGGGGCAAGCAGGTTTCAGAGATACAGCTACCCCTGTCCTGACCTACCCCTCCCTTTGGGTAGAATTAAGTCGTTTCGTTCTCCAGATAATTCAAGAAAGCAGCTTTTGCTACCAAAACTATCAATAAACCATCATTTTTTTTAATCTAACATTAAATAGTACTTAACAGGTAAATTTCTCTGCGGACCCAAAAACGTGCCTGGGTTTCCATTGATCAAACGGAGCTTTCTTGAAAACAGATCGCTAAAATTTTTGCCTCCAATAACTCTCATTAGACCCAAGCTCCATTATGCGCCTTTTGAAGGGGATCCAAACACAAGGAAAAGATGCAGCGAAAATTGAAAACCTACAACGAAGGTTCTTCTTTCTATATTTATTTAGCTTTGTATCTTCCAAATACACCCTTCAAGCTGCAAGTAGCTTTTCGTCTGTGGTCCATCGCCTTCTTGAAAGGGGTAATTAAAGACCCGCAAAGGTACCAAAGATTGTTCGAACCAAGCTTCGAAAATCACCAGTGGCCAAGCTGTGTGTCATTGGCTCATCACTGCTGACGAATCAAGGTCTGTGCTTGGGAATGGTGACAAGCCAAGCATGCCCTAGCGAAAAAACCTCATAGGGAAATTTATTGGTGTTATAAAACTTAGTATTGGTGCTATAGTTTCTCAGTGGGTCGTATCTGCATTTGTACTAGACCAATAGAGAAACCAGTGCACCTTATTGATCGATACATATATGTCTGATAAGCTATGGTATGGACTCCATTGGCCTATGTATGGGCTGTATATGAAAAGTATTAGACCAATACAGAATCCATTACACCTTCGCGACTGATACATATTTGCCATTTGGACTAATACTTATTTGTCCATGGCAATGACAGACCGATATCCATTAATCAATGGGTCCAACAAGATCAGTCGGTTGGTGATACTATCTGTTTTTCATTGTTTCCTTCTCCAGCTCATTCTCTGATCATAAAATCAGCACATGTCGATCCCAGCGCTTACGAGGCATTGCAGCAACGTAAATTATTTGCCACTAAGAATAAAGTAAGCTGAGGCATACAGATCAACTGCCGCCTCACGTCCCAGAGGATCCGGCGCGAAACGCTCCCGAACAAATTAATTTGGAGTTTGACGCCGCAAGCCGCGTACAACGCGGTGCACGCAGCGGAGAGAAGGACGGCCGGCGCTCTCATCGGGAAAGGTCACGAGAGAGGAACACATTTTCCTTTCTCTCCCAAGTAATAAAGAAATCAAACAAGAAAGAAAGATAACCAGCTTTGGTTGCCCGCATGCACTCTCCTATGTAGGACGGTAGGACCGTGTGGCTATCTTGAGGAAAGCTGTTTTTTTCTATTTTTCTTTTTAGTACAAAACTATGCAATAACTAACGCTGCCACACTCAGAGTTTTTATGTTAATAACTTTTTTCAGTTATCGACTGAGTTTTATGCACAATCCAGCGAAAATGTCTTAATTAGTTCGTAATCGAAGGGGGGCAACATTGGTTAGCCGTTTTGGTTTAGTTTGCTGGTGTGCGCGTGTGCGCATGAGTAGCGTCTAGGCACAGCTGCGTGTCCAGAATCCCAAACCCACCACAAGCAAGCACAAACCCCTACCCAGGCACCAGCGGCCCCGGCCGCACCTACCCCCACTCTTGCACCGCCACCTCTCCCTACTCGCGAACCGCCGGCCAAGAAATGGGCCGCAACACCCAGTACCTCCCTGACCACACCAATCCCGACCGAGGGAACGCCAGCGCTGCCTCCCAATTTCGAACAACTCATGGCGGCCAGAATTCAGGCCACGGTGCAGACGGCCATCCAGGCTTTCACAAATCAATTTGCCAACCTCACTGCCCGTCTAGACGAATTTTCTCGCCAAATTGACGTGCGTTTTAAGGAGCAAGATGCTCGCCACGCGCCAGCCCATGCTTCCGTGTGGTCTAAAAAGAAAGCCCGGCTCCACACCATCTCCAACTACTCCATGGCAAACAACAGCTTCAGTGATGGCAGACCACGCACTAGCCTAACCATCTGGTAGTGGAAGTGACGAGGCTTTGGTTCCATGGGAGCTGCTTCACCAGTTCCTAGCTCGGGCAGACGGCCCCGACGTGATCGCGCTGCAAGAGACCTCCAATCCCCTTACCCTACCCAGCTACGTGCCCATCGTCCCCTATTCTCCTACACCACCTCGGGTTGGAGTTCTAGTACGCTGTGCTCTCACTACTATCTCCCACCCTTTAGGTGTCCCCGAAATAGATCATCTCCTCATCGAACTCGTGCCGCAGCGCACTCGGGATACTAGTCTCTTCATCCTCAATGTGTATACAGCCGCCCGAAGTGCCTGCGGCACGACTTCAACCGACTATTCACGATTGACAAGCGAGCCGCACACAAATGCCCCCTCCTGATTCAACGCCCCGCACACGGCCTGGGGCTACACAGCCGAAACGCCCAAGGAACGCAGGCTATGGCTCGCAGCTCAGCAGGCCGGCTTCTCCCTTCTCACAGACCCCACCGCCCCTACTCGCACTGGGAACAGCGCTTGCGCAGACATTTCTCCTGACCGCACCTTCACCTACCGCCTCCCTCACGCTGCGTGGTGTAACACCAACGAGGATTTGGATAGTGATGACTACATTATCGAGATTCTCCTACAAGCAGACCCAACACGTAGACCCTCTCGTGGTGCTACCATCACGAAGTGGGACTCGTTCCGCACGTCCTGAGCAGCCCGCACTCTGCACACCATCTCAGATATAGCTACTTGGTGCGACCACCTCCAGCGTGACGTCCGCGCCGTGAATCGCAACTCCCAGAGGACTGCTCTGCAGACTCGATGGATTCCCATTTCCTGCAGCTATGGGAGGCCAAGGCGGGGGAAAATGCGTGCCGGTGGATTGATGTACGGCGGATGACGAAGTGAGTTGTAATAAAATTTATGAAACAAGCACATACTAGTAATACGACGTCTATAAGCTAGAGATGTGAAGCCTGCTCTGCTTTGAATGATGATATACTAACATTATATGAATAGCACGAATATATGATTCTTGTGGCTCGACTTTGTACTGATTCTAGAGGATTTGTTAGATAATTTTGGTTAGGGCACCAAATAGCAGAGGCGTATTCTGATTTAGAACGGACAAGTGATTGGTAGGCAAGTAATTTTACGTATGGCGGCGCATGGCGTTGATGTCGTTTTAATAATCCAAGGTTTCTGTTAGCGGATGATATGACTTTTGTCACATGCGCGCTCCAGATTAGATCATTGGACAATGTTACGCCGAGGTATTTATAAGTCTGAATTAATTCTGCGGTGACGTGCGATATTTTATACGAGAAGAGGAGGGGATTGCGTTTTGGGTTCAATGAAACGAGTTTACAATTATTGGTGTTTAGTTCCATGAGTCATTGCTTACACCTGTCCTGTATGATGATTAAGTTATTCTCTTACGAAGTAATCCAACAATATTGCTTACGCGACGTTTTCTCGTGGCAGGCCTTTGAGGAGACGAGGCACCCTTGGAAGATTTCACCCAGCGCTTTTATTTTTAAATGCGAAAATGTTACTGTTGTCACACCAAACCGCTTTTCGAGAAAAAATTGACTGGCTGCATGGTCTCCGGATTGTGAGCAACCTGACCACAGTCCGTGGGAGTTAAATTGTAGCAAATTCGAGAGAGGTCACATGACGTTGTGACGTCATCACAAACCCACTGGGTTCTGAGCAACCTACTTTCTAGACAGCAATCTAGATAGAGAATGGGGAGCATAAATCAGAAAGAAAAAAATTGGAGGGGACACTTAAGCTCCGCCTTAAGTGCATGACGCAAGAGAATAATGAGTTAATCTTAATATATGCAGAAGGCCATTCTATGCTTTGCATTCATAGGTCTCTGGGAGTCTTGACACCCATCCTGACACAATGATGCAGCGGTTAAGCAGTGCGCCACTGCTCTGCGATGGCAGCTGCTCCCGGCAATGGGCGTTGTGCGACGCAGGTTGCTCTTTCCGAACGACCAATAATTATTTAACTGCCGTCTGCCACCGTGGGCAGTTTGTGATCACACCGCAAGGTCACGTTACCTAGGTGGCCCACCTGCCTTCGAAGTTGCTCTCTGAGGACCAGCTGCCAGAGCCATGCTCGTGGTTTTTTTGCTCACAAGGCCGACACCGGATTTTCTGGAGAAAGGGGCATTTAACGCTGTCGAGTTAAAAAGAAACTGAAGGTAGGAAGCATATTGTGCCTCTAACGTCATTCCTGGCCTCTGCCATCCAAGCTGGTCCTCAGAGGTCAACACGAGCTAATCTGGAAACAGATCTATGCGTGTTTACCCCCCCCCCCCCTCCTTCTGGAAACACTGGCTTTCGGTGGAGCAGCTACTAACTCATTTACGTTTCATTTCACAAACAGCATAAAGAAATGGCGCGGCAAAACTGAGTCTATGCTTGACTGCGCTGCACGGTAATAAAGGTAGGAATTTTCGAAATAGTGCCCCTAAATGGGTCTCCTGCACCGAGAAGATTGCTTCTGTTTAGCCAACTTCCCGTTCAGTGTCAGCAGCTATCCGCGCTGCTGCCAAAACAACTGTACACTCAACAGCTTCGGTTCTCCATCTACCCTGCCAAACAGCGTTTAATTAGCAACCTTTAGTGGATAAGGCCTTACATTTTGCCTGGTTTCGTTCGCCGAAGTGATGACATTCGAGACTCGGCGCCGTAATGGCACCTCCCTCAGCGACCTCTAGCATGAGAAAAGACTCAAGTGCCTTGACGATCTCTCGAAATCAGCATGGCGTACACAAATGCCTGATTACATACTTTTCTCGCACACCGCACGGTTATCTCGTTTCGGTCATTCTGTGTAATAGCAGCCTTTACCAGTAAACGAATCAATACGCTGTCAACAAAAGCCTCTCGCGGAGGAAAAAGAATATAGTAATGCAGCTTTCCCTCTACGTGACCATAATTTTACGCATGCGCCGTCCTACCGCCTGCGCTCCTTCAGGGAGTAAAGTGAATAAAGCGCTCCCCTCACGTAAATTTCTCTAGTCTGCCCCGAACAAGACGGAGCAACACACAAAACCAACAAAACGAGAGGAGAGGGGTACGAACGTGCACTGACGCACATCCTTATAAGTGGGTTAATAATAATAAAATTAATCAATCGCTTAAAGAAAATTACTTTTAAAGCAGCAGAGGGTGGCACTGGTGAACACTCTCAAGGTTGGTGAGAGCACCGGACGCGATATTCGGAGGTCGTGGGTTCAGGTCCCACAGGCGGCATGGTTGTTTTTTCTGCTCCATTATAAGTAATTTTCTTTAAGCGATTGATTAATTTAATTATTATTATCCCACTATAAGTACAAGACAATAAAAAATATAACATTCCCCTATGCACCTTGGTTTTGGTGACTGTTGGCTCCCTTCATAAGTTTTTTAAACGGGCTCCTCATTTCCATATATATATATATATATACGTAGGTGTCCACTCGTCAGATGTATAGAAAGATATCACTGAATATATATTACTTAAAACAAATCCTAAACAATGCTCACCTGAAGGAGGCGTTGCAAAGAAAAGAGAAGATAACCTTTCTTAGAGGGCTGCAGAACTTTATTTTGTTTGGTTTGGCTTAAGCTCGGACCTTTGTCGTTCGCACGACGCTCTTCGCTACGTCTCCTGCATATGAGCCTGCTCATATTTGGATTTGTGTTTGTTTCTAGTTTTTTAGTTGGGCATCATCTTACCACGTTTTTTTTGCGCTGTATTGCCATTTAATATGCACCAAATATCCGAACGGCAAGCTCTAATATTAAAAAAGACTCGCTATTTTGCTACGATGAGGGTTTTGGCAGCTTTAATAGGCTTCTTTGTGAAGCCGAAGTACTGAGTGTTTAGCAGTGCGCAAAATAAGCAGCTGAATATGGTCACATGCACGTGTCATTACGTGGATATAGGCAGTTAGGTATTTGTACAGCCTTAATTTAACCTCTTAATTACTAAGGTAATGGCTAATAGAATAAGGGCACCCTTAGGCTTCCGTCAGCCACCGGTGAAGGCTGGATTTCTTGAAGGACGTACTCGACAATATATCATGTTCATACCATCAATCAGGTGACAAAGAAATACGAAAAAATAAGCAACTCTTACATATAGTCTTCATATATACTGTGCAGAAATCGTTTGACTTAGTAGAAAAGACAGCTTTTATGCAAGAATTTCGTAACCACGGTGGTGGAGTGGGGTGTGCAACGGTACTAGAAAATATCAAGACACATGGAAAGTGATCACATTCCAATCAACCAGGGTACCAGGCACGGAATGAGGATCGCTCCACTAAAATTCAATGCGTGTGAAAAGTTTAGAGATTTTGAATGTGAAGTATTTGGGATGGAAGCTTCTGGATGACGCCTTACAAACTGCAGAGCATGATTAAGGTTCTAGAGAAGCAGAACGATGGGTCTAAATACTGACACGAAGAAAAAAGAACTAATGTTGAAGAACCTGGAAGCGGAACAAATTATGATTTGCAACGCAGGACGGAACTGATAAGGGAATACATCTGCTCAGAGCAAATAGTAACCGCTGACACGGCCCACAGTAGGGAAAAAACTGGGCGAATAAGGATTCACTGGAGTGCATTTGTCACGCGCTTTCAGGTGTTGCATACAAACGAGAAGAAAGTACAAAGCAAGTTGTACCTTGCCAGTACACACCTTTGGTGCGAAAACTTCACTCTAAGGAAGAGGCTTGAAATTAAGCTGAGAACATCGCAGGGAAAGAAGAATAATAGGTGTAATATTAAACAGACAAGAAGAAAACTGAGTGAAAGAGGATATGGTTCTCGAAACAAAGGAGAAATAGGCGTTGGCTGGGTAGGGCACGTAATGCAAAGGTTAGATAGCTGATTAGTCATCGGAGTAACAAAATGGGTTCCAAGACAAGGCAAGCGTAGCAGGGGGCGGCATAAAATCATGTGGTCAAATGAGATCGGGAAGTCTGCGGGCGTAACGTAGCCACCGCAGGCACAGGCCGGGGTTAATTGGATGGATATGGGAGAGAACCTTGCTCCACAGTGGTTGTAATTAGGAATATAGAGATGATAAATCTAACGCTTTATGCAAATATTATTCAATTAATTGTAAATTAAGTAAATTTTCCCGACCGTCTACTGTAATTTCAAAACCATTTCTCCCTTTCTAAGCGAGGAGCGTGAACGCTGTGCACAGGGAGGGGAGCGACTTGAAGCAAACTCACGAGGGCGGTTCATGCTGCGGTGATTGCGTCAGACACATCGTAGCAGGGCGACATACGTGCTCACCGCGAGCAGCCGAGAAGAAAACAAATTGGCGGTGGTTTAGTTCTGCTTAAACCTAAATGATACGATATCTACACCTGGCCGAGTGGAACTTGCTCAGTTGAATTGCTAAATTAGTCTTTCGCCGCTCCGTTTCGCTGGGCGTTCCTTCTTCATCTTCGTCCCAATTGACACGGCCCATGCGCATGACTGTTGAGGCCTCTGGCAGCAGCAGCTGCTCCACACCACGTGCTTGGTCACGTGACCAACCACGTGACCATGGCGACTGCACGTGGCGGTGCCACCGCCAAGCTGAAGGCTCGAAATCCTACCGTAATGTAGCTATCGCTACACAACTTTTCTCGTGCTGCTTTTTTGTTTTTAAAAGAACTCGAAAAACTGTGCCGTAATTGGAATTGTGTGGTTAGCATCTCGTCCATAGTTTATATTTCATAACTACACACCTCGACCTGTCATCGCAGCCAAGAAATGTGTGTCCGCAGCTGTAATCAAACACCGTCCCACTGTAGTGGTGACGAAACACGACGAGGAAGCAGGGCAGTTCCCCTCACCGCATCGAATTATAACACCGGTCATTTAGGTTCTTGCTAACATACAGCTCGGCCACGCACTTTCTTCTTTTAACCGACAAACATCGAAGAAAAAACAAAGTATGGAATCGGTTAAAATGGAAAAGCACCGGTTTCTTAGCCTTACTCCGAAATATCGATGAGACCCAGCACACCTCTCATGTACTTCCGGTAGCGTAGTGTCTGCGAGGTCTCTTTTTCTTGGCCGCTCATCGCACGCATCAATGATATCCAGGCTCAGAACGTGGCGCTGTTTCCAATCTTGAGCAAGAGTTGTCTTGTCCCGCTGCAGTAAGGTGCCAGGTATAAGGTGACTTGGAACCACAAGTGGAGATTAAACTTTCCTGAGAAGTCAAGCAAAACCTCTAACAGGTCTCTGAGAGATGTAGCAGGCCATGGCAGGTCTCATGCGGCCATGAACATTTTCAGTTCGTGTAGACTGTTCCGGGAATATTGCACGCAGGACGCAACCAAATCGGCTACCCTTTTTCTGACGTTCGGCACCGACCCTTCTGCAGTATTTTTACTTGTTGCGAATCCGGGATCCCGTTGAATGTCATTGAGAGCATGGATGTACATCATGTCCTGTGCAGCATCCACAACAGACAGCACACGGTGCTGTTGCCTCCAGCCGTCACACACAAATCGATAGAGGTCTTTGCATGGCTTCTGTGACCGATTGCGCAGGATCTGAGATGAGACCAGTACATTTTGCACGCCGTGCTGTCACATCTTGGGAGGAGCGGGACATCTGCGTTCTTAACGCGGTGCCGCAGTGGGCTTGTGCGCCAAAAATCCCCGCGCTGGATCCGCATCCACTGCGTCGTGGTCATGTAAATGGGTGCTGTAGCGGCCAAGATGAAAACTATAGGTAGAAATACCACTTTGTTGCGGTTGCGCAGTCTGCAGTTCGCCGGGTGCGGGACAATCGTGACTTCCTTCGTACCTTGGTTTGCTGGTAGCTGGCGTGGGTGCTCTCCCGCACTTGGTGCATGTACAGGCGGGGACTCTGGGGCGCCTCCGCGGGCATCCTCCGGAGCCGCAGGTTGCACTCTGCTCCATCTCGTTCAAATCGACCATCTCGTGGAGACTGCGACGGATGGACCTAGGTCGCCGCGGCTGAGATACCAGGCTCCCCCGGCCCCAGAATGCCTCCAGGTCCGAGTCGGCGGAGGTGGTAGTGGGGCCGCTGTGCAAGGCGCTTGGCACGTCGTCAGCAATGGCCACGTTCCTGAACCCGAGCGGGACGGCGGAGCGCTTGGGCTTAGTTGTCGCGAATGTGAGGTCGCAGTAAGTGCCCCGGTAGACTCGGAAGCTCGCCTTCTATCTCTGTCAGCCCTCTGTGAGAGCCGGTACCTTCGCTGCTGCTCCTACTCTTCTTCTTCGTGCTCCTACCCCCGCCACGTTCCGAATGCCGCGCGTGACGCCCGCGCTGTCACGGTCATCATCTACCTCTTCCCGCGCCATGAACTGCTCTGCCGTTCAAAATTTTCAGAAACAAAACGCCTACCATCATAGGCTTTCGTAATGACTTTTTACCCTTTATTTGGGTACGTTCTTTTTCCTATTCCAAGTTTCTTTTCTTCTTTCTTGTACTAAACCCCTTGCATAAATTAAGCTTGTTGAACCCCTAACCACACTCAGCCACCTTTATCACGGTAAATGAGTTGCCCAATTTTATAGGCCATCCTATGTTTCATTGTAATTAATTACCTTTATGCGAAAAAATATTCACAAATATTTTCCACTGATCAACACCACAATTAAAAAAAACCTGTGCGTCTTGGTTTCTCTCGTTGTTGGCTTATCTCTCTCTCTCTCTCACACACACACACACACACACACGCACGCACGCACGCACGCACGCACACACACACACACACACACACACACACACACACACACACACACACACACACACACACACACACACACACACACACACACACACACACACACACACACACACACACACACACACACACACACACACGCACAGATAGAGAGGGAGATGGAAGGACTGACAGACGGACGTCTAGGGAGAGGCACGTTATCCTCTGCTCATTTGAGAAATGTACCCCTGTGTAATTTTTTGGGCTGCTGTGTTGTCATTTGCTACTGGACTTAGGCATATATGGGGCAATCTGACCGGTTCTGTAGTTTTTTTGAGGTCTAGACTTTTTCATGGCATGTGAGCAGTGAACAGTTTGCGTTATATACCGATTAAGTTCAGTACGACAGGAAGATCTTTGCAGAAGTTTCTTGTGGCAAATTTTGATACTTGACCTGCCGGTTAACTTTTGCCAGTTTGCACAGTGAGTCGTTGGAAGTCATGTAGTCGGCAACAAGTATGATCTCGGCAGAAATATGAACTGCACAGATGTCACCCATGCGTGGCTGGCACAGAATTTGCGCAGCAGATTTCGACTGCACGCGATAACAGTTATCAGAATCTGTTTCCTGACCGCAGAGGTGTAGTTGATGATTTCGGCGGTTTCCCGTCTGCTGCGCACTGCGAGAGTGACCGCGCGGCCCACCCGATGATGACAATGGCTGTAAGAGGCGGCTGCGAGCGTTGAGTCAATACCTGATGGCCGGTGAGTGTGTGGCGTGCCTACGGTCGTACACTACCACTGACGCCAACGACGCGTAACGGGGGGAAGATATCATAGCTGTAGCTGTGAAATTTGTAACCTTTCATGTGACTGGAAGGGCTTTGAAGGAGCAGCGTATCACATTCTAGAGCGAACACTGATTCTTTTAGCCGCATTCCTTGAGTCGGTGTCGGCCTATTTACACACGTGTGCAGTGCGGTGTTCGTCCGATTTTATTCTTTGCCTCTGGCGATTGGCCGAGCGCTTCTGTACTGAAGCGTCAAGCCCGAGTCAGGGGTTGAAGACTCCCGCCATGTTCGATTTCAATCACATCAGCTCATCTGGCGACTGGAGGAGAACCGATACGTAAAACTGAATGATTCCTGCCCACAGAAGCACCGCGAAGAGGCTGTGGCGGTGGTCGAGTGGTCTGAGCGACAGGGATGCGAAGCTGCTCGTGTTTTTTTTCGACGGTGGTGGTTCGAACACAGCCCAGGGATGAAGGTTTTTTCTTTTGGATATCGCTTTCATGGCGACGATACGGCGCTCTAGTTGGCTTCCTTTCGACTGCTATGGGAGGAATTGGGGCTGACGTCTACATTTGCTGAACAACGGTGTATATGAAAGTTTCTTTATCCTGCTGCGGATGCATTTCAAATTTTCAAAAACGCTTACCTGCCTTCGAATAATAAGGACCGATTATCACGTGCACCACAAGTGCTCCGGAGCACGTCGAGCAGCATGGTTGTATAATGCGTGAAACGAAACGTATGAAGATGATTATGACCGACGTCCTTTCATATTGTATTACTGCCGCATGCGTCGCCACATGTAGCAGTAAGCATTGCATCACCATACGTTGCGAATACGGCGACCTACAATCCCTCGTGTGGCTGGACCTGTGTAACGCAATCCAATTTTTCCATCTAGTCTCTAGCAAGGGCTGTTGATATGTGGAGATAAGTGTTACGCTCCATCATTTCATCCCTGCTGCGAAGTACGAGCGAGCAACGTTCACTTGTGTGCAGGAGGTGGCGTTTAGAAATATTTTTCTCGTATATAAGTGCGTATCGGACAGAAATCCGGCTCAGCTTTGGCGCCGACATCACGGCGATGTTGAAAGCATGTTCAACTGAGCTGGACAACAATTGGAGCGAAAGGAATCTCACAACAGGAAAAAAGC
Organism: Amblyomma americanum; assembly: GCA_030143305.2. Lineage (NCBI taxonomy): Eukaryota > Metazoa > Arthropoda > Arachnida > Ixodida > Ixodidae > Amblyomma > Amblyomma americanum. Next base: position 21,759 of record JARKHS020027535.1, read on the forward strand.
GCTCATAGCATGTGATCGCAGTCGCTAAATAACTCTTAAAAAGTACAGTTGAGAGCACGCCCGATTTTCTACCCAATCTAATTACGGAAGCATTCCTCTTCTTATCGGCCATCCTCCAACAACTGAGACGCCTTACTTATTTCGATAAACAGTTTAAGTATTCACCTCTATAATTGAAGCTCTCAGCCGAGTGCGCGAATCCGTACTACATATTACGCCTCACATCGCTGTTCAAGGTTCACGGCACCATCTGGGAGGTAAAATCATTTATTGCACTTGAGGACACGTGCAAAAAACGTAAACAAATAGGATGGTGATTATTGCCATAACGTGACATATTACCTAATTTATCGTTGATGAAAGCTCAGTATGCGAGACGTGCGGTTGTGCTCTACTTTAGTCATGTATCTCGGGTTGGGGCCGTAACTACGAAGATTTGAGTTAAACGTGAAGCATTCATAGTGTGGCAATTCTTTAAGACAAGCGAAGTGGCTAAAGATTCGTTAGTTGGCTTCTGGCGTTTATTATTTCCCTTAATTTGTTGAATAATCTGGAATGCTACAAATAATCTGGATCTGGCTTCGCCTACCTTAAAAATATAAAAGCTTATGTGTGATGCACCAGCAGAAGTTAATAGTTTGATACAGTTTTTAATGTCCAGGTTGCCTTGCGGCTATGAAGGAGTTGACTATTTTTCTTTTTTGAGGTGTGTTGTCGTCTAGTCGCGCCCTAATTCATGTGCAAAAAGAGAAACGCTCTCCTGAAATCAACGGAAGCTTCATAATGCCGACTTTCCACAAGTTCAGTATCTTGAGAAGCAATATCTGGGCTCCCGTTCAGCAGTTTTGCCTACGTAGGCCATCTATGGCTTAAGCAGGGCGCACATCGCGCTGAAGAAGTCGTGCGTGGCCAATGCTTCCATTGTCTACTTGTGGACGCCATTCAATTCAACCCATGGCACGTAATCGATGGTCGGATGGTGTCCCCTCCGTGTCTTCTGGCCCATCTCGTAAAGCAGCTGCTTGTCCTTGGGTCCCTGGCTGCACATGTCCAGCACTGGCCAGTCAGTGCCCACTTTCCGCACGCAAAGCTGGCTTGCCTTGGTGGGGTCGTCTTCCGAAAGCATGCAGGCGATGAAATGCCGTAGCTGCGTGGGAGAGTGGACGTATTTACCTGCGCAAGTCTGGACCTCGTCGACGTAGCATTCCTCGGGGCCGTGCTGACACGTGAAAATGACAGTACCGTTGACGACTTTCATGTGGGCATTGCCGAACGTCAAGAGGTGGAGGGTGTTGTAGTCTTCCAGCCTGTCGTAAGTGGGACGCAGTTGATTCAGGATGAATCTTTGACAACCCTCGCAGAGACCTTCGTAAAAAAACGTTATTTTTGCACAAGCTCCTCATCCACCTGACCTATTGAGAGGCTTGGACGGAGTGAATGCACAAGAGAGGACAACGGTTGAAGCGATGACCATGACATGCAAGGACTGCATTTCTGCTGTGTTGAAAACCCTGCGAAGCACGAACGCTTACTTGGTGACTGTGCGTTCCGACTGCTGACGGATGGTCTGAAATGCTTTCTTCAGCTTGCGTTATGTAGACGCTGCAGATATCTGTGCTGATGCTTAAGGCGGATACGTTGTCAGGACGTCTTGTTTGGATAAGATGCAGCGTTCTCCCATGAGAAGAGAACATTCATTGATCCGCTTATCTTCTTTGCGCTACATGTTGAGCATATTTGTTACTCCATATATTTTTCCCACCGCGAATACCACCGCCGGACACTCACCGGTAAAAATGGGTACATGCGGCCCCCGCCTGGCGCTCGGCTTCCTTTAGGGGTATTCGCTTGGGAGAGGCTCCGTAAACCCCGCTGCGGGCCGAGTGCTCCACCAGCTGCGAACGGTGGTACCCCTTCGGCCAACGTGGTTAGAAGTTATCATTCATTGACCGAAGCGGTGGCCTTGTGGGAGAGCATCCGCCTCGCATTCGGGAGGTGCTGGGTTTGATCTCCAGTGCCGCCGGGTACCCATCAGTTTTTAATGGGCACAAGATTTCCCCCGGCCTGGTGCGCGGCTCTTCTGGCTTTGATGCTTTGAAAAGGGTCTTTACCAAAGTTGCTCTGATGGATCAGCGATAAGTTCCGCCGTCAACAACGTTAAATCCGCCTCGTGCGGTAGAAGCACATTTGTGGCCCTTTTTTTATGAATGATACCTTCTAACCACGTTGGCCGAAGGGGTACGTTAGCAGCTGGGCGGGAACTCGGCCCGCGAGGGGCGCAGCGGGGTTTACGGAGCTTCTCCCAAGCGATCACCCCTAAAGGGAGCCGGGCGCCAGGCCGGGGGCCGCTTGTACCCATTTATGCTGGTGGGTTACTCCATATACTCTATTTTGTTTCTTGCACCTAATCACATCATCAAAATCTGCGCCACTTAAGCGCCGTTGCGCATGTATGCGACATAGGCGGTCTTTGATGTTTGGCTGCAAAAGAGCATAGTCTGACAGAATACCTTATACGTACCCAAAATATTAGACAAGCACCTTTAGGCTCCGATTACTTGCGGAAAAAACAAAAATTTAATTAGCATACAATGATAGTATAGCCATCTAATCCTTCTGACAGACCTGTGACCTAACCTTAGAATCACCTAAAGAGACAATGAAAATTATATAAGATTCAGCATACCTTTGTTGATCAATAAGCATAAACACTGAAACCATCTGAAAGAATGAAAGCAGCTGTTGCCACCACTAGGCAAGCACAATACAAAATTATAACATGCATATTTTACAGGTACCGTGTAATCTTGATATTTAGAGGCCCAAAGCATCAGTAGTCAGACGTTAAGGTTATAAAAGCAAAGAACAGAAAACACGAAATTTCTCGAAATTTTTAATTGAGCAGTGCAATGTTTTAGACATTCTCAAACAATTGATCTTTAAAATTGGCTTGCCGTTTGAAATGATTCCACGCTAGTGTAATCATCCTAAAAAATTCGAGGTATTGGGTACCCGACTGTTTTTCGCTTTAGCTATTACACCTACTGTCTTTGTAGTGCCTTATATAAACAATGTAATCTCTTTACTGCTTCAAAGACAAGGTACATAATTTTTTAGCAATTTGTTTCTGACATAATCGTTGGTGTAATGTTCGTTTCCAAAATTTCCGACACATTTAAAAAATACAGGGTTTAATTGTTTCATTACTATGGCGGCACAAAACCGACATAATGTTTTTCCGTACTTAGCCCTGATTCTCCGAGTGCACTCTATTATATTTTTCGTTGTCAGTTGTCTATTAACATCTTGCATTTGTCGGTTGGATGCCTGAAATAATAATAATAATAATAATAATAATAATAATAATAATAATAATAATAATAATAATAATAATAATAATAATAATAATAATAATAATAATAATAATAATAATTTTATTGAGAGAAGACTTTCTGAAAGAGGAGAGTTGCCGTACTGGAGTTCTCCGGATTAATTTTGGCTACCTGGGGATCTTTATCAACCGCCGCGGTGGATCAGTGCTTAGGGCTCTCTGCTACTAATCCGGAGTTCACGGGTTCGAACCCGACCTCGGCGGCTGCGTATCTTTGGAGGCAAAACGCTAAGGCGCCTGTGTTCTGTGCGATGTCAGTTCATGTTAAAGATCGCCAAGGGGTCAAAATTATTCCCAAAATATTTACTCGCCGCGGTGGCTCATTGGTTAGGATGCTCGGCTACTGATCGGGAGTTTCCGGGTTTGAACCTGACCACGGCGGTTGCGTTTTTATGGACTCAAGGCGCCCGTGTGCTGTGTGATGTCAGTGCACGGTAAAGAACCCCAGGTGGTCGAAATTATTCCAGAGCCCTCCACTACGGCACCTCTTTCTTCCTTTCTTCTTTCACTCCCTCCTTCATGCCTTCCCCTACGGTGCTATTCAGGTGTCTAAGGATATATTGGACAGATACTGCGCCATTTCATTTCCCTAAAATTCAATTATATTATTATTATTATTCAGGAGCCCTCCACTACGGCACCTCTTTCTTCCATTCTTCATTCACTCCCTCTGTATGCCTTATCTTAGGGCGCGGTTCAGGTGGCCAACGATATATCAGACAGATAATGCGCCATTCCCTTTCCCGAAAAAAACAATCATTATTAATTTATCAATTACTAATAATATTATTACCCGCCGCGGTGGCTCAGTGGTTAGGGCTCTCGACTACTGATCCGGAGTTCCCAGGTTCGAACCCGACCGCGGCGGCTGCGTTTTTATGGAGGAAAAGCGCTAAGGCGCCCGTGTGCTGTGCGATGTCAGTGCACGTTAAAGATCCCCAGATGGTCTAAATTATTCCGGAGCCCTCCACTACGGCACCTATCTCTTCCTTTCTTCTTTCGCTCCCTCCTTTATTCCTTCCCTTACGGCGCGGTTCAGGTGCCCAATGATATATGAGACAGATACTGCGCCATCTCCTTTCCCCCCAAGAAAAACAATTATTATTGTTATTAATATTATCTGCATGCTGCACTGACATCGCACAGTACACGAGCGCCTGATCTGTTTGGCCTCCATCGAAACGCGGCCGCCGCTGTAGGGTTCGAACCCAACACGGGCACTAAATAAAGTCAATAGGTGATCAGCGCATAGAGAGCTTTCCTCTTGCACTTGCTATAGTTTGTGCAGTTTCCTCATTTTTGCTAGGCGTGCACTGGCGAAAGAGTTATAATTATTATTACTGTACGGGTGCTCAGGCGAAGCTAATGGCTGTTTTTTTAGGCGGAAGTTTTCTGTCGTTCGTCGCATGGTGCGTAGTAGACAGCGTGCGCAGTGTAAACATACAGGCACTCAGGCCTGTAAGCAATGTCAGAGATATTGGAAAAACATTTATGAAGAGCATAAATAGTGGGCGGGTTCAGTAGGAGAACCCGCCCACTATTCATGCTCCTATTCATTTTCCCGCCCCTCTCAAGCAGCGATATCTGCTCGAAGGATTTGTGCCTATCAAGGGTTGCCTCTCAGCGCTCATATGTCGGAGCGGGATTTCTGTCCAAAACTGGGATTGTTCACATTCCCTAACTGTGTGAAATAGTGTGCCAACTGCTCCACAGAAGGGGCAAGATAATGGTACGTGCCTGGATACAATTTACACAACGAGTAGGGATTGGGCAGAGTATTTGTTTTTGAGTCGCCTGATTATGTGCTCTTCCCATTTGCTAAGGGTTTTGTGAGGAAGAGGATATTTCCTTCTTATGACCATATAGTACCCTGTAAGTTCTGCGTAGCTTGGTAAGGGTGAGGGGTTAACTGTGTCAGAGCGTGCCAGATGCTCGGAGGAGGAGAGCTAGAGCAGCTGTGCCACAATCGCTGACACGTGGAGAGAGTAGGAGAGCTGAAAGAGGTAAGAGAGGAACGATTGAAAGGATGGGCACGCGTCGCGACAACCGCTCTGATATACCCCTCCACTTCTTGCTCCTCATTTTTCATATGAAGGATGGATGGATGGATGGATGGATGGATGGATGGATGGATGGATGGATGGATGAATGGATGGATGGAATAATGGATGGATGGATTAATGGATGGATGGATTAATGGATGGATGGATGGATGGATGGATGGATGGATGGATGGATGGATGGATGGATGGATGGATGGATGGATGGATGGATGGATCGATGGATGGATGGATGGATGGATGGATGGATGGACGGGTGCATGGATGGATGGACGGGTGCATCGATGGATGGATGGATGGATGGATGGATGGATGGATGGATGGATGGATGGATGGATGGATGGATGGATGGATGGATGGAGGAACGGACGGCCGGACGGACGGATGGATGGAGGGTTAAGGCTTAACCCTTTAAATCGCGCGGTGGTTCAAGCCACCTAGCCATGACTTGGGAAATTTTACTCGCCTTAATTTTAGCCACCAATAAGATAACCTTTGCTTGGTTACTTCTACCCACAAAAAATCTACTATTCATTCACTGTCCTTAAAACGCAATGCTTTGAATAAATCAGCGCCTCTGCGCAGTTGCCTCCTTCTCTTCACAAGCACCGCACAATGTGTCTATCTCGTGGTACCTTAATCTATATGTCTTAGTCCGCAAAAATCGCATCCTCCATGGCCTCAATCTGCAAAGAGCTTCGCCTAAAATTGTCATAGATATTTTTATTGGCGATTTCCTGCTTAAATATCATGTATAATCCCAGTGCCGATTTCGTCAGAATCCCTGTTTCCACAGAGGTCTCCCTGTTTCTTAACCTTTTTCTTGACCGATAATTGCTCATTTCTCCCCCTACAGCTGCCCAGATATTTTTTTGTCAAATTTCTAGTTCGCTTTCTTCTTTTCATGCAAACATTCTTTATGTACAGGTATCTTAAAAATTTCCTAGCTCACTGCTTTTCCTCCACCTTTCACAATCGCTCCTGAAATGGTATCTTAGTGCTAGCTTCTCTGCTCTCGAACGACGCCCATCCCATATCACACTTTACGCCCTGATTTGGTGCATTGCCATTTGTTCCCAAAGCTAGCCTCCCTACTGCGCTTTGCGTGATTTATAACCTTATTTGAACATCTGATCTCATGCACAGGGCCGCACTGCCGAAAGTCATACCAGAAACCATCACCCCTTTCCGGATCCTTCCTACCACTTCATACCTATTGTAATTCCACAGTGCCCTATATTTCATTAGAGCTGCATCTATACTAGCTTTATTCATTAAATATTTTTCATGCTCTGTCGGATACTCAGCACCGTTATTTGTCCACACCCCAAGAAACCTTTACTCATTTACTACTTCTAGCCTGAACTCCTGCATTCAATGCTCATCGCTCTCATCATTAAATACCATGACTGCAGATTTTTCCTCACTAGACTTTAAACCTAATCCATCTCCCTCTGTACCACAAATGTCTATCAACTTTTGCTAATCTTTCTTGTTGTCAGCCATTTAAACTATAATATCCGCGTAAAATAGTCCCACATAAGTCCTCCACACAGATACATAAGTCCCGGTTTGATGTCAGCTACAGCAGCGACACCAGCGGCTATTACCCAGCTATCTCTACTTTGACCTTTCACCTTGACCTTATGGACCTTATCGAAAGAATGCATTGAGAGCTCCGGTTAAATAGCGTTTTAAAACTCTGCTGGTGTTTCAACAGACAGGTTCATGTCCTTGCTGGAATTTTATTTGCAAGCCACCTTTATCTCTTTTAAAGACAGTTTTTACATTAAAAGACAAGGCATCTGCATTGGCTGCTGTGTCGCCCCGGTCCTCTGCGAAATATTTTTAGCTGCTATTGACCGTACCCTGACTCTAGAGCTTACTAACCACGGTGTTCTTAAATGTTTTAAATATGTTGGCGATTTTTAATTGTTTTTTATTAACCTGCACTGACTCAGCAGTGTTCTAACTCTTTTTGGACAATATGGCCAAGGTCTGGTGTTCACTCACGAACTCCCAACTAATGCCTCTTTGCAGTTTTTAGATATTAACTTGCAGTTTGGCTTGAATCATGTCTGTTGGAAATATGCTCCTAGAGCCCAGAAAGCAATTCTTCCATTTGAGTCTGCTCACTCGAAGGTTGTGAAAAGAGCAATTGCAATCTCAAGCTTAGAATCTGCATTAAACAAACCATGCCAGCATGAAATGCGTTCCAGCTTTCACAATGAGATCACCGGGTTGCTTTGAGCTGGGTTCCCCGGCTCGTTCCTCACTGCGGTAGCCGAGAACCTTTTGCAAAAGACAAGGAAAGGCAAGCGCAGCTGTGTACCTGAGCGCATGCGTAGTACAAAGCCGACGGTGGTGCCATATATGCACAGTCTCCCACTATATAAAAACGTGGCCAACAGGCATGGCGTTCCGGTGGTATTTTCTGCCCCAAAAAAGCTGGCTGGGTTATGTTTCAGGATCACCAAGGATGGAACCCCACGAAGCGCATGCACAATCAAACATGCTGTACAGTTTGCCAAATGTGCCACTGGCGTGGTATACCAAATCCCGCTGAAATGTGGACGTGTGTATGTCGGCCAAACTGGACGCTGCATCAATGAACGAGCAGGGGAGCATGCCTTGTCTATACAAAAAAGAGAAGGGGGCGAACTTGCCCGCTCATTGCATTTTATGCCTTAGTTGTGAGCCGATTCTAAAAGATATCAAGATTTTTGGCAAAAACAAAATAGCCCGCGAACTTTTGGAGGCATTTTACATAAGAGAAAAAGGTGATAGTTCTGTAAGTTATACCTCGGTCACCTTATATTAAGAGAGATTTTCTCCGCTGCTTTTGTTGACACATGCAGACTTGTCACAACCTTCATCTTTGTTCCCTCTTCTCTTTGTTTTGCTCGTGTTATTTCTGCACATATATGTTGCTGTGATAGCAATAAATTCAGTTTATAGATTGTGCTCTTTCTGTCGTCCTTCTCTTTCCTGTGTTTGCCTCGTTGTGTGCGCAACGCCATACCAAGAAAACTTATGGTCTACCTTGGTGTACAACCTGACTACCACCAGTTAGGCTGATCGTTTGACCTCAAGCGATATTCAAGGTCAAACTCCGCTTATGTCTCGAAAAACTGGCTTAATGAAGCTCTTCGCTTCAAAACATTTCAACACCACCACCACCACGGGCTGCAGTGACGCTGCTCTCTGAATTGGCCCTTGTGGGCCGACGTTGTGATTGTGATTTTAGAGGAAAGGAAAGGCGCAGTAAGTGTCTCAAATGCTCGTGGGCACCTCAACCATGCCGAGAGGGAATGAATGAGCGAATGATTGAATGGATGAAAACTTTATTGTCTACCGAGAACGAGCCCCCAAATCCCCAGTTGCAGCACGCAATCCTTGGACGCGGACCGGGGATGCTCCACAGAATATTGCTTCCTCAAGGCCTCATCCGCCAGGCGGGTGGCTTGCTGATAGATGGCGGGGTTCTAGCTACGCAGGGAAGCTTCGCAGGCTTATGTTGAAGCCGGCGCCCGGGGAATCAGCGCATTAACAAGTTATGTGATGAAGTGTACCCTTTGACCGCAGTTTTATACTTTGAATCTTCTTCTCCCCGGTGGCTGTCAGATAGACCCAGACTGGGCATATATAATTTAATTTCCAGCTTGTAACCGCCTCCAACTGCGTGCCTCATTTTTGGAGACATACCAATCTTCGGGTTGAAATATCCTTCTGTATAATTTAGTTATCAGTAATTCCGTAGTATACATAGATAAAATATTTCATACCCTTGCACCCGGGCTGTTCTACTGCCACTCGATAGGTGAGATCTCTAGCAAGCGCGCGTGCAGCCACGTGTGAAAGCATCAGTATTCAAACGTGAAGATTATACAAGAAAAGTACAGTAAATGCGGAAATTCTCGATCATTTTTAAATAAAAAAACAATCTTTTTGACATTTTCGAGTCAAATAATCTTCAAAATTTGCTTGACGTTTGAAATGAACCCACGCTAATGTATTCATCCTGAAATATGTGAGAGATTTTATGCCCGAGTATTTCCTGTAATTATCACCTGCTTGTCGTTCTAGCTTTTAAAGTTACAGTCGCAGTCGTGCCTTATATAGAAACTGTAATCTCTTTACTCCTCTAATGACAAGGTACCTAAATTTTTTACCAATTGCTTATTGACATCATCGTTGGTGGATCGTGCGTTTCCCAAATTTTTAACACGTTTAAAACATACAGGATTTAATTTTATCTTTACTGTGGCGGTACAGAACCGACATAATATTGTACGAAACTGAGCACTCATTCTCCGAGAGCACTCACTCCATTTCCCGCTATCAGTTTTATATTAACGGCTTGCATTTATTGGTTTCACATTGGAAATAAATAAATAAATTATAATAACAACAACAAACTCGGATCTGTAAAGCCAAGAGGTGGCTTGAAGGACTAGGTCTGGCTACGTCGGCGAAGTAAAAGGAAAGGAAATATAAATATGATGATAACTGTACAGACACTGATACTCAAATTGTAAAATACACGGTGGAAAAGAAAAAAAACCGCTTTAGAAATCATGTGTTCTCTGAATGATTTGGCCTTAAAATATCACAAATTTTGACAACCGTTGTAAGGTAGTTTTAAGTAGCGGACAGTACATGATCATGAAGTTCACTAAATATTGTAATACATATAAACCTCGTCTTGCTTGGCCGCATTCGGTTGAATATTTAAGGACAATGTGGTGCAGAACTTTATGCGGAGTTCTGGCGATAACTGATTTAGTCTTGAAGGCAGGATTCCAAAAGTGTCCAAGTATTACTGTTTTTCCATACTGCTATAACTGTTTGTTCATACTGCCACACTGCTGACATACTGCCGGCGCCACCTGGTGGCCAAACCTGTCTCCTAGCGCGTGGCTGAACATCTTTTGTCTCGAATGAGCGCGGCTGTTCGGCAATCCTCGCCTCAGCAAACGGCTGTGCTTCCCGTGTCCTGATACGTTTGTCGGTGACATCTGGCCGAGCCGTGCTGGGTACCATCCCATGTATGCTGACCCCGACGATATCCTTGACGCTTCGCTCCAGCGCACGGTCGCCACACCTGTCCACTATGCCAGCCGTCGCCTGCGAGGCCGGCAGCCCTAGTTTAAGACACTGACAAGGTCTGTGCGAAATATGACTTCAAACACTGGCAGCCATACAGGTCAGTACTCCGGCAGTGCCCCGCCGTTCGTCCTTCTCGCACCTCGGTCGCCACCATCCTTCCACGGCGACCGGTTCAGGAATGTTGAAGATTGGTTGGCCAGTTTTGACCATGTTGCTGCATTCAACCAATTGGACAACGAGCGGAAGCTGATTAATGTTTATTTCGCACTGCAAGACTCAGCGAAAACGTGGATCGAGAACCGCGAGGCGTCCTTTTCCAACTTAGCAGCTTTCCGCCATGAACTGCTCACGACATTCAGCTGCAATGAGCGAAAGGAAATAGCTGAAATTACCCTTCGCTCCAGGTCACAGCAGTCCAACGAGAGCGTGGCCATGTGTATTCAGGACATGACTCGCCTCTTCAATCGGGCCGACCAGGCTATGCACGAAGATACAATGGTACGGCACCTTTTGCGTGGGTTAAAGGAGCAGCCGTTTGCTGGCCTGATGCGTGACTCTCCGAGAACCGTCACCGCCTTCGCCAAGGAAGCTACGAGCATGGAACGTTCATTGCAGGAACGGAGTGCCCAATACGGCCGTCAGGCAAATGTAGCGGCCGCTCACTACTGCACGTCCTTGCCAGGCCCCGGGGATGAGGCGCTGCGAGAGCTTGTGCAGAGCATTGTCCGCGAAGAACTGCGACACCTTCACTTGGATGCTCCGTCGGCAAGCATACAATCTACTGGCGATGTCCTCCGTGACCAAATTTGGCTATTGGGGCAGCAACCACCAGCACCACAATCGGAGCCACAGTGATGTCCTACAGCAATGGCATGCGCCGATCTGGCCCCACGCCGCAAGCGTTTCGCGCCGGTGCCGATCCACGAACACCTCAACGTTACCAGCGTCCCGTTGAGCAGCAGCAGGACCTGTGCCCTCTCCAGCAAAGCGCACGTATTTCGAACGTCTAGCAATTGCCCCCTCTGCTACCACTGTGGGGAGCCCGGCCATATTCCGCGGAATTGCCCGTACCGGCGGATGGGTTTTAGAGGATTCTCACCGGACGCACCTCGACCGCGCTATGATGAAAGACCGCAAGACAGAGTAGTACGTGGCCACTCAGGTGCTCCCCCCACCTCGCAGTGGCGCCAATCGCGATACCCGTCCCCGAGGCGCTTTGCTTCGCCCGGTTGGCCCTCATCCTCTGCTCAGTTCAGAAGCACGTCCCCTCGCCGGGAAAACTCAAGACGGCGTCCTCCGGGGGTAGAGCCGCCGCCATTGCACAGAGTCAACAGCCTCCACCCGACGATTTGACGCGATGGCCTGAGCGCCAACGACCCGATCCTACGACATCACCGAAGTGCTGCGAAGGATTAGTTGCGGCTGAAATATTAGTATCCGCCGACAGTCATGAAGTGACCGCACTCGGCGATACCGGTGCTGATTTTTCTGTGAAGAGCAGGCAGCTCGCCACAACGCTCCGTAAGGTACTGACGCCTTGGTGTGGACCCGTAATCCGCACCGCCGGTGGCCATGTATTGATGGCGATCGGTGTCTGCATCTCTCGCATGCAGATCCGCGTTCTTACTTTCACTGGCTCCTTTGCCGTATTACGTGACTGTTCGGAAGATCTTATTTTAGGCATGGATTTCCTTGAAGAGTATGGTGCGGTCATCGACCTTCGGAAGCTCATGGTACCTTTTCCCGCCCAGCGAGCCGTTGACACCAACACCGAGCCCAGAAGAGTTACGTTGCGCGTATGTGACGACCACAAAACGATCCCTCCGCGTGCCAGCATGTTCGTCACAGTCGAGTGTAATGACGGCACAGGCACTCTTGGCATCGCTGAAGCGAACGTGTCGCTGCTACTAGCTCGGCAAGTTTGTGTTGCTCGAGCCCTAGTAGAACTTGCCAATGGTCGCACTGACATCTTATTCACCCACTTTACCCGTAAGCCACAGCATTTAACGAAGTCTGCGGTCATCGCTTATTTTGACGAGCTTATAGAGTGTACCAGGCAGTGCTCTCTCTCAACCACGTCACACATCGACGATGCAACGTCCAGTCATTCCGACCGACGTAAACCCGCACCACTTGGCCAGTCATAAAAGCTGCGTGGAAAACCTCACCTCTTACTTCCGCGACTGTTTTGCATTAACTTCCTAGGTGCGACAGACGCCGCTTACCCAAGCACCGAATTATCGTAGCTGACAACGAAAGACCACTATGCCAGCGCCCTTATCAAAGGTCTTCAAAAGAACGTTACGCCATCCGCCGTCAAGCTACACAAATGCTCCAGGACGACGTCATACAAAAGTCCACAAGGCCCCGGGCATCGCCTGCTGTCCTCGTCGCGAAGAAAGGTGCCACCATCAGGTTCTGCGTGGATTGCAGACCCCCGAATAACGTCATGAAAAAGGATGTGTATCCGCTGCCGCGCATTGATAACTTTATAGACCGCCTGCGCTGTGCCACCTGCGTTTCGTCCCTTGACTTCCGCAGTGGGTATTGGCAAATGGAGGTCGACGAACACGACCGAGAGAAGACCGCCTTTATTACTCCTGACGGCTTGCACGAGTTTAAGGTGCTCCCATTTGGCTCGTGCTCGGCCCCTGCCACTTTCTAACGAATGATGGACAGCGTGCTGTCTGGCCTGAAGTGGCAGCCGTGCATCTTATATATCGTCGATGTTGTGATCTTCTCCGAAACTTTCGATGAACACGCGAAACGTTTGCGTGCTGTTTTCGAGGCCATACGTTCCTCTGGTCTCTCTCTGAAGCCAGAAAAATCTCACTTTGCTTTTCATGAGTGTAAGTTTCTTGGCCACATTGTCAGCGCTCGAGTTGTCAGTCCAGACCTCGAAAAGACGGCCGCTGTAGCTGCCTTTTCCAAGCCAACAGACAAACGGAGCCTTCATCGTTTCTTGGGCCTGTGCGCGCAATATCGCCAGTTTGTTCACCATTTCACCAAGCTAGCAGAGTGTCTGACTCTCCTGATGAAAGACGTTGAACACTTCGTCTAGGACCAGGACCAGGAAAGAGCCTTCACGGAACTCAAGTCCCGTCTGCAATGTGGGCCTGTGCTTGGCCACTTCGACGGAGAGGCCGACATGGAACTGCACACTGATGCCAGTAACGTTAGTCTCGATGCGGCCCTTGTTCAGTGGCAGGATGGTTTAGAACGCACGATTGCTTACGCCAGTCACACTTTATCCCGTTCCGAAGTCAATTATTCCGCCACGAAAAAGGAATGTCGGGCTGTGCTGTCGGCAGTTTGGAAATTTCGACCGCACTTGTATTGCCGCCCGTTTCGGGTGGTGAGTGACCAACGTTCACATTGTTGGCTGGCGAACCTGAAAGAGCCCTCGGGGCGGCTTGCTCGGTAGAGCCTTTGGTTACAAGAATTTCATGTCACAATTAATCGTGCAGAAGTCAGGGCAGAAGCACTGTGATGCTGAGTGTCGCTCCGGCGCTCCTATTCCCTGCTCCATGGACGAATCCGACGACTCCGCTTTTCTCCGTGCTGTCACCACATCCACCCTTGCCCGCCAACAGGGGGACGACTCCGAACTGCTGCCCCTCATCGAGTACCTCGAAGGAACCGCTTCATCACCTCGACTTTTCAAGTGCGGACTGTCATTGTTTTGCTTGCACGATGATGCACTCTACAAAAACAACTACAGCCTATCTGCTTGCAGTGCCTACAACGCTTTAGGACGAAGTTCTGCGTGCGTTCCACAACCACCTTCCCTCGGGCCATCTCGGGGTTTTCCGCACGTTAGGGCGCATACGTCAGAGGGACTACTGGCCCAGGCTTGCTGCGACTGACCACTGCTACGTGCGAACCTGTCGTGAGTGTCAGCGCCGGAAGACGCTGCCGACTAAACCAGCCTAGCTTCTCAAGCCTATCGATCAACCGCACCTCCCATTTCAACAGGTCGGCATGGACTTACTCGGCTCATTTCCGGCGTCTTCAAAGGGTAACCGTTATATTGGTGTTGCCACTATCTTAGCCGCTAGTGGGAGATCAAGGCACTTCCCCGTGGCACGGCCGCCGAAGTTGCACATTTTTTCATTCACAACGTTGTGCTTCGTCGCGGATCCCCAACGGTCGCAATAACTGATAGGGGCACCGCGTGTCGTCGGCACTTACGAGCGACGTACTTAGACTCAGTGGCACCAGCCATCGCAGGACAACAGCTTACCATCCGCAAAGAAACCAACTGACTTAGCGGCTTAACAAGACAATTGCCGATATGTTTTCTAAGTATGTCTACGATGACCATGCGACCTGGGACCGGATACGGCTTTACATGACGTTCGCGTACAACACTGCGCTCCACGAAACGACCTGCTTCACTCCGTTCCATATGGTCCAAGGTCGCGGAGCCTTGACCATGCTGGATGCCATGATTCTTCCGGAACCTACTCCCTCTTCTGTCGTGGAGGCTGAACAATTTGTTCATGACGCCGAAGCCGCTCGCCAAGCTGCTCTACAGCGAGTCCGGTGCCAACAACAACGCGACGCCGAGCGCTACAACCTCCGCCGCAGTGAGATGATCTACACACCCGGTGACCAAATCTGGGTATTGAGTCCGATCTGTTTGCGAGGGTGCTCTCAGAAGCTTCTTCGCCGTTAGTTTGGTCCACACCAGGTGTTACGCCGCGTCAGCGCGGTGACCTACGAGGTACTCCCTGAAGGAACTGTCCGGTCGTCTCGACAACCGGCGTCAGAAGTAGTCCACGTGGCGCGAATGAGGCCGTATTTCTCCTGTTAGCCCCTTTCCACGAAGGCACTCGCACCGCTAATTTTCCCCCTTACGTATGTTCTTTCTTCTCGCGTGCTGCATCGAGTCGACGATTCATGGAAGGGAGGGGGGCAGTGCCACACTGCTGACATTCTGCCGGCGCCACCTGGTGGCTAACCTGTCTCCTAGCGCGTGGCCGAACGTTTTCTTTGGTCTCGAATGAGCGCGGCTGTTCGGCAAGCCTCACCCCAGTAAACGGCTGTGCATCCCGCGTCGCGTACTGCTGTTTGTCGATGAGAATAAAAACTTTCAAAGCACGGAAGAGCAAGAAAGTTGGAACAAGTTTACTTGAAAGGGGAAATGAATGTTCATAGGCGGTACTTTTGAACATTATTTTTAGCAGAGCATCTACATAATCATGTCACCGTTGCGAATAATATTAATCGAACAATAATGTTTTGATTGTGAGGAAATTAAAGCTGCAGTTGCTGCCTGGATCTCGGTGAAACTAGAATCGCGTCGTGAAGGAAGGGATGTAGGAGGTAGTGAAGTGCATTTGAGGTTCGTTTTGCAAGCGGGAAATCGGCTGTTTTAACCTGAGATTGCGGGACGGCTTCTAATGTTATAGATTTGGCTTTTTTTTTCTTCCTGACAACCAAGATGTCCAGCAACAAAACTCCTTCGCCAGAGGAATTCCTGATTAACCCTTGCTATTCTCTTTAGCTCCCATTACTGGGCTATCGTTGCGTTGGCTGTCACGAGTGGCATAGAGTCAATGTACCTTCCAATCATGTGACATTCATACCTAACGGAAGCTTTTGTAACGTGAGCTCAGAATATGACGACAGTATTTCAAGTGTGGCATCCTTGACGATGCCATTTGCATCGTGCCTCGCCCAAGGGTGGCTGCCACTCCAGCTATTTAACTGGCACCTAGTGGCAATTTCTGTTGGATGCAGCGTTCACTGGCACACCTATTGGTGCAAATTAGTGGAACGATGGCTGAACCAGGTTGGCTTTACTTACTTTATTGTGCCTTGTTCTTTGCCGTAGCGCTGTGAGGAGCCCATTTTTTAAAAAGAAAATATGAACGACGTCATCACACCAGTGTCATGTTAAAACATTTTTCTATATGAAAATGGACTACTCTCGTGTTCATAAGTAGGCGGATTTGCCAGCTGTGGCCTCTGATCCCGTGGCCTTGACAGAGGACTTTCTGAAAGAGGAGATATGGGGCGCGTGCAATGCTCGGTCAGATTTTATTTGTCAGGGCAAACACTAGTGACACTATGTGAAAAGTGCTTCGTAATATACTACCTGTCGCTTTGGCTACGAATAGTAAACAATCCGCTAGCTGCTACCAAGGAGTACGCGCACGACCGCTCACTGCGTGCAGGTAAGAGGGCTATATTTTACGTTTACAATGGTAGGAAACTGCTCGCTGGCGCTACAGATTGGCTTAAAAATGTTGCACGGAAAGCACGATTGTAGAAGGTGACCCATTGACACAAGGCTAAATGCAAAGGCGCAACCACTTAAACCCTGAGTTTATTTTATGGTTTTCGCTGATCAGTACATAGTTGCATATAACACCATCAAAATCACTCCAATCATTGATGAAAAAGTACACAGTCGGAACCCTTACAGCTGTGTCGTACCGGAAACTGCGGCGTCTACGCAATAATGTTGCGAAGGCAGCAAGACGGACCCCAAGAATAAGATTTAGTTCGATGGCAGGCTATTTCTGCACCCACTTGCGACATATAAAGCTGCGCTTTACTTGTTTCTCCCTATAGCGGCCACATCACACAGCAGACGCAATAGAAATTTTGACAGCACAAATTTTACCAAGGTCTTCAAGAAAAGCAGAACGCGAGGTTTTCCTGCTAAGGTGGCTGCACATCGCTCCAGTGAAAAATCTCGCCATCCGCGTAAGTACGTTCGCCCCGCCACATGGAGCACATATGGGTACGTGCCCACTCCAGGAATCCCGGAAACGAGGCTGCCAACGCTTTAGCCCGAGGTTCTCTCAACCGGGTTCCAGCGGCCTCCGATCTGGGGTTCCCACGGGAGCGCATGCATTCCTTCAGTGAACTGACGCAGGCCTGCACAGCCGAGCGTCGGCTGTATTCCCCCACCCGATCCCTCCCTCGACAATTGTCATCAGACACTTTGTAGGCGGCTCCAAACACGCACCTTACCTTCCCCTAATATTCGCTCGTGCTATCACCAAGTCCACACAAACCCCTCCTGTACCCTCTGCCACAACCCCAAAGCCACTTTCGATCATATCCTTTTCCTCTGCTCGGCGGATCCTCCCCCACGGGGCCTGGGGCACCTTACCACTTGGGAGGCTTGGGAGACCCTACTGCGTTCCGAGGACCCGGCCAACCAGCCATCGCCACAGGCCGGGCTGCCAGCGTCATGAGCCTCCGGGACATGAACGTTTGAGTTCAGTGGGGCCGTGTGTGGGCCCAAGGACCTGTGCGTCTTAAACTCCCCTGTATGTAATAAAGTTTACACCACCACCGTGCAGAGCGGCACATGTGCGCTCCGCCACAGCGTTGCGGAGAGGAGGAAAAGAGGTATCCCGGGTTTGCTGCCTACTCCGTGCGTGACGTCACACATCTTGACCGAGCGGAGCAGGAAGCACCCGCTGGAATCGCATGCGCATTGCATCTAAGTGGTTTCTGCATAAAAAGGCCGGTGCGCTTTGATGCGTTACGGTGGTCTCCCTCCCAAGTACTGACCGAGCCCAATACCAACACCTGATACCAATACCTGATACTTGGTGCCAATACCTGCTACCTGATTTATTATCTGCTGCTGGTCCTTGGACACAAGATATTAAACGTATTTTTGGTATATGGCGGAGTGCTAGACGCACTCTGGCACGGGTCGGCCCGGTAATGCACTGCCTCCGGGATCGGCGCAGGGCCTACGGGCCCATTAGCCCGCGGCGCCTTTTCTATCTATCTTTCACTCCTATCCTTTATGTGTCCGACTTTCAGCCCACGGCAGCGAGCGTGGCTCGGCTTGTGCCTCTATGCAGGCCCATACTCTTTCTTTTTCCTACGTCCTTTCAGCAACATCAGTCTGTCAGTCAGTGATGCGTTCAGCCTAACGCTAGATGTGTTCCATGCGACGCCTGCAGTGGATACCGCCAGTCGCTCGCCCACAAGCGTAGCCAGGGAGATGTAGCTTTTCGCTTTCGACCAGGTTTAACCAGAGCTAACCCACCAGCAGCTTTTATTTCTTCCTTCATAACCTGCCTCACGCTGCAGTTTAGGTGTCACCGAGAATTGAGAGAGCCTTTTTCTCATAGATAACATTTCCACGTGGCTGCGAAAGGAACGGGTGCGTCTGGAAACAAGGTGTCAAAAATGAAACCTGGTTCTTATGAGCTTGAGTGAATATTCATTTATATGAATCTTGGCTTAATGCTTCATTGGAGACTGCTGCCTAATAAAAATATTGCGCCCCGTTTTAACAGGGCAAGAAATTTTGCGGGCATTTTTTAAACAATCAGACACAAAACCAGTGCTCCAAAGCGTGTTTCACGGATTATCAACGAGCTGCAGAACAATCGCCGTTGTGGCTTTTACAGCAATACCTGCTTTCACGTTAGGGCTTGATTTACCAATATTCGTATGCAATGATGTGTAAAAAGTCTGATTACTTAGATTCTAGAGGGAAGTGAATCGGTTATGAAGTGTTTATTACGCCGAAAGCACTGTTTCAAAGGGTCCAACCCCAACCATGAACCTTGTGGGTTCTGTGACCTTGACGCTGCATAACATATAGTTTGTTTCTGGGGAAAGGAAATGGCGCAGTATCGGTCTCATATATCGTCGGACACCTGAACCGCGCCGTAAGGGAAGGGTTGAAGGAGAGAGTGAAAGAAGAAAGGAAGAAAGAGGTGCCGTTGTGGAGGGCTCCGGAATAAATTCGACCACCTGGGGATCTTTAACGTGCACTGGCATCGCACAGCACACGAGCGCTTTAGCGTTTTTCCTCCATAAAAACGCAGCCGCCGCCGTCGGGTTCGAACCTGGGGATCTTTCACGTGCACTGGCATCGCACTGCACACGAGTGCCTTAGCGTTTTTCCTTCATAAAACGCAGCCGCCTCGGTCGGCTTCGAACCCGAGAACTCCGGATCAATAGCCGAGCGCCATAACCACTGAGCCACCGTGGCGGGTAAACGGCGGGTTGACGGTGCAGAAATACATTTTGCCGCGGCTGGGTTTCGACTCAGCGGCCACGCGTACAGATCAGCTTCGCTGGGCACTGCACCGCAGCACTATGCTATCGCCGCAGCCGATCACGCCTCAAGATAGTGATGATAACCTCAGGCTCAATGGCACATACCCACGGCGGGGGATTGGCCAGGGTTAAACTGCAGCACATTCTCGCCCTGTGCATTGCACGTAGTCGGCTTGATAAACTTCGATCTGCGGCGCGAACAGATCACATCAGCTTAACGTCGTTCATAGCTTAACCTGAGCCTAACATCGCCGCCAGACGTCCCGACGACGGAGCAAACCAAAACCTAGAGCCAACCACTCATGCTTTCGTGCGTTTACTCGTTTTTGTAGGGAAAGCTACACTAGACTAGTCAGTGGCGCATTTTCGGTAAGGGCCCCTAGTAACAACACGCACGCGCCACTAGTTGTACCGAGCCACAGGTGTTCCGCCGCTGCGCCGCGCCTTTTCTCAAAATTTAATTTTAAATTTTCGAATTCCTCTTTCGCTAAGGCGCCCATGTGCTGTGCGATGTCAGTGCACGTTAAAGATCCCCTGGTGGTCGAAATTATTCCGGAGCCCTCAACTACGGCACCTCACTCATCCTTTCTTCTTTCACTCCCTCCTTTACCCAAGCCAACAATTGGCCCAACATTGGAAGGGTATTGGCTAAGTTGGCTCTACAGAGGATCAGGATAGAACCATCCTGTTGCCATATTGTGCCGATGATCTGTGCTGCTTGTGTATCCCTCCCTTACGGCGCGGGTCAGGTTTCCAACGATATATGAGACAGAGAATGCGCCATTTCCTTTCCCCAAAAACTAATTATTATTATTATTATTATTATTATTATTATTATTATTATTATTATTATTATTATTATTATTATTATTATTATTATTATTATTATTATTTTCTTCACTTCGTTTTTGCCTCCCTCTTTTATGCCTTTCGTTACGGCGTTTCCTTACACTGGATCAGTAGCCGAGCGCCATACTGATCCGGAGTTCCCGGGTTCGAACCCGGCCCCGCCGCGGTGGCTCAGTGGTTAGGGCGCTCGACTACTGATCCGGAGTTCCCGGGTTCGAACCCGACCGCGGCGGCTGCGTTTTTATGGAGGAAAAACGCTAAGGCGCCCGTGTGCTGTGCGATGTCAGTGCACGTTAAAGATCCCGAGGTGGTCGAAATTATTCCGGAGCCCTCCACTACGGCACCTATTCCTTTCTTCTTTCACTCCCTCCTTTATCCCTTTCCTTACGGCGCGGTTCAGGTGTCCAAAGATATGAGACAGATACTGCGCCATTTCCTTTCCCCAAAAACCAATTATTATAATTATTATTATTCGAACCCGACCGCGGCGGCTGCGTTTTTATGGAGGCAAAACGCTAAGGTGCCCGTGTGCTATGCGATGTCAGTGCACGTTAAAGATCCCCAGGTGGTCGAAATTATTCCGCAGCCCTCCACTACAGTACTTCTTTCTTCCTTTCTTTTTTCACTCCCTTCTTTATTTGTTCCCTTACGGCGCCCTTCAGGTGTCCACCGATAAATGAGACAGATACTGCGCCATTTTTCCTTTCCCGAAAAACCAATTAATATTGTTATTATTATTACGGCGCGTTTCGGTTGCCCGCCGAGATATGTGAGACAGCTACTGTTGTGGTGGTGGTGGTGTTAGTGGTTTTTTATTAAAGTATTAGTAAAAAGAAAGGAAAAGATTTTTGCTAATCCCGGCATCTGCCATCGATACTGAAGAATCTGAGCTGGGGCAGCGAAAATAAAGGATAGCAGGCAGAATGGAGAAATGAAATGAAAGAGGTGAAGGGACAGGAAGAGAGGATAGGGGAGAAGTAATATGTACAAACTATTTACACAATAAGAAATGTGTCCAGGCTGTGCACGTGTTTATTTCATTTTAGAGCAATAAAATCACACACGCTCCAGGCACTGTGTTGGCTACAACTGGACGGGGCGTCCAGTTATTAATCGTTCAAGGTAGAACATCGCGGAGCGTTCGGTCACTGCGTGTAACTACCTGACGGCGAACAGACGGGACGTCAAGCCCGTGAGTTCGAGGAATGCACAGAGGATCACCAAATTTCGCTCACGAGTGCGCGCACTGCGCTGCGGCCACAATAGCGTCTTGATGGAGCCTGGTAGTATGCCCTGCGCTCTGTAGGCCGTGAGCATATCACGACGAGCATCGGCGAGCGCGGCACAGTGAAGGAGTAGGTGTTCTATTGTTTCCACTGCACCGCATTCGTCACACACATCGCTCGTCGCGATTCCTTGACGCACCCGTCCTTCCCCGTGCCACACGCAGCCAATGCGCGCATCGGCAGTATCACCGGCTTTCGCGCACTTACACGGTCACAACGTGCAATGATCCTCCGCGCGCTACTGCGGCATTTCGTTTCATCAAAAAAATTCTTTGTTCCATTTCCTTAGGGCGCGATTCTGCTGTCCACCAAGATATGTTAGACAGTTACTGTTAAATATTGTTTCGTCAAAAACCAATGTATTTGATCCGCCGCCGTTCATTGGGTTCACTGGCGCTGACAACGTTGCAGAGGCAGTTCATTTTCACGAAAGGAAAGGCGCACAACTGCGTCGTGGCTTAGTGGACACCCTCACTTTCATGTACTGTACGTGGCGTTGGTGCATATTGGTAATTAATAATAATAATAATAATAATTGGTTTTGGGGGAAAGGAAATGGCGCAGTATCTGTCTCATATATTGTTGGACACCTGAGCCACGCCGTAAGGGAAGGGATAAAGGAGGGAGTGAAAGAAGAAAGGAAGAAGAGGTGCCGTAGTGGAGGGCTCCGGAATAATTTCGACCACCTGGGAATCTTTACCGTGCACTGACATCGCACAGCACACGGGCGCCTTAGCGTTTTTCCTCCATAAAAAAAGCAGCCGCCGCGGTCGGCTTTGAACCCGGGAACTCCGGATCAGTAGTCGAGCGCCCTAACCACTGAGCAACCACGGCGGGTCGCATATTGGTAATTAAAAATTGTTTTTCGCGGAACGGCGCAGTATCTGTCTCATACATTGACCGACACTTGAACCGCGCCGTAAGGGAAGCGTTAAAGGAGTGACTAAGAGAAGAAAGGAAGAAAGGTGCCGTAGTGGAGGACTCCGGAATAATTTCAACCACCTGGGGATCTTTAAAGGGGCTCTGAGAGGGGCTCTAATAAAGTTGCAGTTTGGCTGGGGTGTTCAAGCATGCCTCCACGAATACTGTCCAGCAAGAAATTTTATAATGCGCTTTGTAGATGCTACCTGTAGTCAAAATTTGAATTTCAGTATCTTAGCGCTGTTCCCTCTCCTCTCGTACACTTTTTGCACTGGAAGGTCAGCGCTCCTCCGCCAGCCGCACCTCCGGTAGCCGCGGTGGCTCAGTAGTTAGGGCACTCGGCTACTGATCCGGAGCTCCCGGGTTCGAACCCGACCGCGGCGGCTGCGTTTTTATGAAGGAAAAACGCTAAGGCGCCAGTGTGCTGTGCGATGTCAGTGCAGGTTAAGGATCCCTGGTGGACGAAATTATTCCGGAGCCCTCCACTACGG
The DNA here is from genome assembly GCA_030143305.2 of Amblyomma americanum. NCBI lineage: Eukaryota > Metazoa > Arthropoda > Arachnida > Ixodida > Ixodidae > Amblyomma > Amblyomma americanum. The sequence goes on from JARKHS020027535.1 coordinate 44,917, forward strand.
CACCTCTTTCTTCCTTTCTTCTTCCACTCCCTGCTTTATTCCTTCCCTTACGGTGCGGTTCAGGTGTCCATCATTATTGAGTCAGATACTGCGACATTTCCTTTTCCCAAAATCCAATTATTATTATTATTAGCGCACTTTCACGACCCGCCTCAGCTACGCGGCTAATTGGCCGCGGCCTTGGCAGCTGCCTGACATCTGAAAGAATATAACCAGTAGCCATCTCTCAACATGTATACGTAGATGCGAGCGACGGAGGAGGGTACGAGCTTTAAAAAGTTGCCGGGAAGGGCCGTTAACTTTCGTGCGTGATTGCAGGTCATCTGCTCGGTGTAGAAGTGTATTATTTTGCTCAGGTTTTCATGACAACACAATACAGTGATTAAGCGAGTTGATCTGCTATCCTCGGAAGGACTTTCACGGTTCCTTTAATGTGCACTGACATCGGATAGCACATGGGTGCCTTAGCGTTTCGCATCCATCGACACGCGGACGCAGCGGTCGCTTTCGAACACGGGTACTCAGGACAAGTAGTCGAGCGCCGTAACCACTGAGCCACCGCGGCGGACAACTGCAAAAACCTGCTTTGACTGCGTTCCGCACACTGCAATTGCTGATCGCGAGAGGTTGGTCACGAAATCAACGCGGCGGCTTATTGCTGCTCTGCCACGTCTCAGCCAAAACGTTGTCAGCGCTAATGCATGCAGCCCAAATGTGTCACCACCGCCATGTACAGTGTTTCTCAAAAAGTCTATAGCCTAAGTGGCTGCTTCTGATCTTCTGTCTGGTCTGATTCCTGCAGCGCGGCTGTTCTTACATACTCGGGGTCCCTAACCTCACGAAGGCAGGAAGAAAAGTCCGTTTGCGTTGTCAACGCCAATGAGCACACTGGACGCCGAAAGCTTTCGTTTTGTATATCGTGGATTAGCTCACCTAATCCACACCTATTTTTCGAAGCGAACAGCTTCACTACGTAGCTTTTCGAGCCATCAGTCGGGCTGCAAGTTTGACCTTGAATGAAGCTAGAGGTCAAAAAGGATATGACGCCTGTCTCGCATATATCGGTGGATACCCGAACCGCGCCCGTAAGGAATACATAATTATAATTGGTTTTTGCGGAAAGGAAATGGCGCAGTATCTGTCTCATATATCGTTGAACCGCGCCGTAAGAGAAGGGACAAGGGAGGGAGTGAAAGAAGAAGGGAAGAAGGAGGTGCTGTAGTGGAGGGCTCCGGAATAATTTTGACCACCTGGGGATCTTTAACGTTCGAGCCCGACCGCGGCGGCTGCGTTTTTATGGAGGAAAAACGCTAAGGCGCCCGTGTGCTGTGCGATGTCAGTCCACGTTAAAGATCCCCAGGTGGTCGAAATTATTCCGGAGCCCTCCACTACGGCACCTCTTCTTCCTTTCTTTCGCTCCCTCCTTTATCCCTTCCCTTACGGCGTGGTTCAGGTGTCCAACAATATATGAGACAGATACTGCGCCATTTCCTTTCCCCCAAAACCAATTATTATTATTATTAGCTTGGATTTGGGGGAAAGGAAATGGCGCAGTATCTCTTTCACACCTGAACCGCGCGCAAAGGGAAGGTGACTAAGAGAAGAAAGGAACAAAGAGGTGTCGCAGTGGAGGGCTGCCGAATAATTTCGACCACCTGGGTAACTTTAACTTACGTGCACTGACATCGCACACCACACGGGCGCTTTTGCGTTTCGCGTACGCGATTGTCCGGACCCCGTAGAGTATCTGTTATGGGTCCATTTGGACGTATTTTTGGAAATGTGGCGGAGAGATTGAAGGATGCTTCACTCCCGCCACCGGTTAGCCCGGTATTGCACTGCCTCTGGGATCGGCCTTATCTTTAGCGCGTCTTTACTATCCTGTCTTTCTATCCCATCTTTCAACTCTCCTACTATCTTCACGTGGTAGCGATTGTGGCTCGGCTCGAGCCAGTGGGTCGGCCTGTGCACTTTCCTTTTCTTTCTTCCTGGCAATAACTTCTCTCGCGTTTCGCGTCCATCGAAAAGGGAAGGAAAATAAAATGAAGATTGGTTTTAAGTAAATGAAGTGATTGGAAAAAATTTTATTTACATACGTAAACATACCAAGGTTTCCGGATGCATTGACATTCACAAGTAGACATGACGCTAAGCATGTAAGGCGAGCCAATTTAAGATGTACCATAAGCAGCTTTGAGCAACTAACAGAAATAGCTTGAGAGCGATTTAAGTCGAGACAGCATCCGTGTTCACATAAAAGTGAAACAGCAATTATTTACACGGAAAAAAAGACCGTAGCGCCAATTTTGGTCTAAATACCAAAACAAGACGATCGTTTTTAACAGAAATGAATGGACATGACCACCGAACGGAGGCCCGGTATATACTATCGGACTCTAAAACTGCCATACTAAATTTCGCCCGCGGGAGAGTTCACGTCCCTGCATTTCGCATATTGAACTCCCTCGCCGCACACTCGCCCCGCCACATGGAGCACATATGGGTACGTGCCCACTCCAGGAATCCCGGAAACGAGGCTGCCAACGCTTTAGCCCGAGGTTCTCTCAACCGGGCTCCAGCGGCCTCCGATCTGGGGTTCCCACGGGAGCGCATGCATTCCTTCAGTGAACTGACGCAGGCCTGCAAAGCCGAGCGTCGGCTGTATTCCCCCACCCGATCCCTCCCTCGACAATTGTCATCAGACACTTTGTAGGCGGCTCCAAACGCGCACCTTACCTTCCCCTAATATTCGCTCGTGCTATCACCAAGTCCACACAAACCCCTCCTGTACCCTCTGCCATCACCCCAAAGCCACTCTCGATCATATCCTTTTCCTCTACCCGGCGGATCCTCCCCCGCGGGGCCTGGAGCACCTTACCACTTGGGAGGCTTGGGAGACCCTACTGCACTCCGAGGACCCGGCCAAGCAAGCCATCGCCACAGGCCGGCCTGCCAGCGTTATGAGCCTCCGGGGCATGAACGTTTGAGTGCTGTGGGGCCGTGAGGGGGCCCAAGGACCTGCGCGTCCTAAACTCCCCTGTATGTAATAAAGTTTCCACCACCACCACCACCATCGCAGGAAGAACTCTTCCTCTTCCAAGAAAGAGTTCCTCTGACAAGAAACTGATCAGCTCCCTTCGAAGACGGCTAAGTATTGGCCACACAGCGCTACGTCGAAAGCTAGCAGCCAATGTGGTGCATCGATTGCGCCATAAACTAAAATGACCCCCAACAATTAACAGGCGAGCAAAATGGCCGCTGGGGAAGCGGCCGCGGCAGTAGTAGTAGAAAACAGTTATTCCAAAAAGGTAGGATAGAGAGGCGGAAATACAGATTTTGGGTGGAGTCCTTATTTCAGGACCCCAATACCCACTGCAGTTGCTGTTGCATGGGAATTCAGCTTTCGCTGCGTCGCCAACTTAGAGCTGAGCAGGGCAGACTCCCACTGTTCTTCGGAGTGATGTTTGTCTAGTTCGGGGGGCTTGGGACCGGTAGTAGTAGTAGAAGTAGAAAACATTTATTCCAAAAAGGTAGGACAGAGAGGCGAAATTACAGATTTTGGGTAGAGTCCTTATTTCAGGACCCCAATGTCCACCGCAGTTGCTTTTGCTTTGGATATCAGCTTTTGCTGCGTCGCCAAGTCAGAGCTGAGCAGGGCAGGCTCCCACTGTTCCTCGGAGTGATGTTTGTCTAGTTCTGGAGCAGCCCCTTGTTACATGATATGTTGTTGGAACTCCGCCACACCAGGGGCAGATTCTGACATATCTGTCGGGGAAGATGATGTGGTACTTGTGCAGGTTAGCAAAGGTGTTCGTCTGTAGTTGTCGCCATTCCCTCGTCTATGCCGCCGTTAGCTTACGGTGTGGTGGGGGATAAACTTGACTTTGTGGTCGGAGAAGGAGGAGGTGCTCGCCGTACGTAGAGGGGAGAGGGGTGAGGTCGCGGAGGTTTGTTGCTCGGTTAGTATATCCTCGAACTAGACTGTCCGCGGCCTCGTTTCTCTTGAGCCCTCGTGCCCCGGAGTCAAAGTTAGTTGGTGCTTGTATGTGGAATTTTAAATTTGTGGGGTAGTCAGAATGGGAGTGACGGAGTGTGGAAGTCTGCCAGAAAGGAAGAGGCGACACGCCGACTGGGAGTCGGTAATAGTTTTTAGCGGCGAAAAAGCTGGAAATGTCCTGCCCACGGAATCCCGCATGAACCGCGCACCAAAAGACACGCGCTACCACGCAGGTGACTAGCGTGGCGTTTAAATTCCGGAAGCGGGCAATTCGGACAGGTACTGGAGCCTAAGACACCCCACCGCATTAGCCGATCACAAGTAAGCAGCACTGCCCAGTAGTTTCCAAAGTCGTGTAGATGGTCTGGGAGAGGAATCGACGCTATGCGCGCCCATTGAACGCGGCGCATCGATGAACGGCGAGTTGCCGGCACAACAGGCAACAATAGCGAGCCTATAATGTCCACCACACGGTCTGCAACGATGTTGACATCAGGTACTGCTCCTCTTACATGTCTAAAAAAGGCCACTGGCATAGCATAAAAAGCAGTAGTCTGCTCTGTTTGAGGTCCATGATTAACAGGGGCCGAGGGATTTAAATAACGCAAAGGGCCCAAAACGTGCCGCGCTAGGGTAGCGCCGGAGCCGCGTCCCCCAGCAGGATACGCAAAATGCACTTCAAAGCTAACAACGAGAACGGGATGGACAAAGTTGGAAAGGTAAAACCGCCTCTCTCCCGTGGTTGTCCAAGAACAGCACGAGCCACAAGCTCGGTTCCACCTGAGCAAAAAAAAAAGAGAAAAAACTGTAGTCTGCACCCGCCTTATCACGCGCAGGGGTGGATTAACAATGTTGCAGAAGACGAAGAAGACGAAGACCTAGTGGGTGGATACGTGTCTGCTTCTAGGTCTGTGTTTTCGCTTTTCGCTGTCTTCTCGTGTGTGGCGTGGGTCGGACAGTGCCCTCCGTGCGACCGAATGCTGACGACGCCCCTACGGAGAAATTCCCGGCACGGCGGGCGCATTCTCAAGTGAGAAAACCCAACCGGAACCCTCAGGGGCAAGCTAGGCTTAGCTCGGCGCTGCCGAGCGAGGCCGCGCTACGCGTCTGCATGGATTCTGCGTTGTCGACGACGGCTACGCGGATGCCCGCTGTGTTGCCACCTACCATCAAGCCTACATTGCGCTTTGATATGACTGCCATCCCTGCCCGGAATGTTCAAGCCACAATTGACCATGCCCTTGGCTCTTCGAACTACTGCGGGTTTGTCGTCCATCGCCCATCGAACACCATCACGGTAAACTTGTCATCCTTGATGGACGCCCAGAAACTTTGCGCAGTTACGCGGATCCCCCTGGATGACAGCAAGCATGTCCCGGTGCAAATATATTTTGCATCTGGTCCTGACACACTCCGCTGCATGGTTTATCATGTCGACAGCACGAGCCCTCCCGAGGAGGTGCGCGCAAATATTCGCTGCTCAACTCATGTTGTACTGCAAGCACGGCCTATGGGTCGCCGGGGCTCATACCTGCTCATCCTGCAAGGCCCGTTGACTCTCCCGAAGTACCTTACCTACTACGGTGCAATCGTCAAACCACAGCCCTTCCGACCTCGTCGTAGTTTTTGCTATCACTGCCACAAAGAAGGACATATGCAAAATACCTGCCCTAATCCAGCAGCTATGGCCGACATGAATGAACCAACAGCTCATTGTGCCCTGTGCAAATCGCCGGACCATGACATTCGCTCCCCCGCTTGTCCAAAGAAGAAGCAAGCGACGAAGTTTCACAAGTCGCCTGCAAAAATGGATGTTCCTACAAGTAATCGCTTTGCAGCTCTCGCATGTGACGACAACGACTTCCCTGAACTTCCTTTATCTGAGCCTACTGCTCACCATATGTCTCCTCGCCAGCGTACATATGCACAAGCGGCTCACCTTCCCGGATCACATGGTACGCCCAAACGTCCAGTGCATCCATCACATGTGGATACTACAGATGAAGACACAGCTTTAGACAATGCAATCGCGGAGGCTCGCCGCCGACTAGACGAACTCACCCAGCGCCGGGAACAGCGTCGTTCTCAATCCTCTCGAAGAATTCTCATAACTCGGGAGATATCATCAGAGGAATCACCTAGGGTAAGCACTGGCCCACAATCAGGTGCCGACCACCTGTTAGCCGTGACTACCTCGACAGTGGACAAGATATTAGCGCTGATGAAGCAGGTGACATCCCTCATCGTGGAAGCTCTTCGGGCCTCGTCATGGATAGCGCATCATCATCGGTGGTGGTGCAGTGGAACTGTCGCGGTTTCGCTAATAAGGCCTCTGAAGTGAACATCCGCCTTCGCGACGGAAAGCTGAGGGCATGGGCGTTCCTACTGCAAGAGCATAATGCACTCCCACGCCTTTCAGGTTTCTGCGCATACCATTCACCATCTATCCCTGATCGCCGTTGCACCGCCTCCTCCCTCAGCCCAGGTAAATCTGCAATTTATATTCACAGTTCAGTTCCGCACACACCGCTCGACCTTTCACGGTGGTGCAACACACGTCAAGAGGTTGTCGCCCTTCTCGTAAAACCTGCACGCACACCCCTTATTCTAGTTTCTTTTTATAGTCGTCCTGGCTCCGCATCTCCCAATCTGGGATGGGTTCGTTTTCTACGTTCTACCAACTCGGGTATCCCTATTCTAGTTGGCGGTGACTTCAACGGCGCACACACTGCGTGGGGTTACCCATCGGATTCCTCAAGGGGTTCACACATCCAAGGGAGCTTTTCAGATCATTCCTTTCAACTTTTAAACCACCCGAATACTTCTACCCGCCCACGAGGTGGCCCGTATTCTCCTGATTTGACTTGGGGGTTAGGCCCCGGTAACCCTCGTTGGGCTGTTGATTCTGATACTTGGGGTAGCGATCACAGCCCCATTTTTATCTCCCTCACGCCTACGCGTCTACGGAAAATACGCCGCACTGTACGAATAACATCATGGGATTCTGTACGCGCAGACAATCATTTATCTACATTCAACCCCTCTTCAGCATTGTCTACTCTATCTGATGTTCTCGCTACTCACACTGTTACCACTACTGTAAATGAAGATGACCCAAACCCGGACATACATCTCTTGAATCTGTGGGCTCTTCGTCGCCAGGCGGATCTTTACGCTACTCGTCACCCCGATGACCCTTCGGCTCTTCCTACTCTTCACCGCGCTACCGCACGGGCGCGGCGCTATGCAAAGCGGCTAGGCAGGCAACGCTGGGCTGCATGGTGTGCCCGCCTGTCCTCTACGCAGGGCAATCGACATCTTTGGAGAGTGTTTCACGCCATGGAGCGCCCTTCTCAGGTTGCAGATTACACATAGAGCATTCGCCTCGCGCTAAATGTGGATGAGGACACATTTGCACAACAAGCGGCCCGTCAATTTTTTCCAAACCATGACTGCACCGCTACGTCTCCACCTGACTTATCGGTAACAGAGCCCCCCGATGGGATTACTTCTGACCTCACCATGGCAGAGCTGCTGGCCTCCATTGACCGTTTAAAAACTACTACTACTCCCGGGCACGACGGCATACCTAACTCCTTATTCCGTAACTTGGAAGGGAGGGCTTTGGAAACCCTATTTGATACTTTTAACGAAGTGTGGCTTTCTGGCGTCATGCCGGGAGACTGGAAGCATTCTATTGTGGTTCCAATCCCCAAGTCAGGTCAGCCTCCAGTATCTCTCTCGGCCCTTCGTCCAATTTCCCTTACCCCTACCATCTGCAAGCTTTATGAAAACATTCTAGCCGCACGCTTATCATGGTGGCTGGAATCCCATGATTGTTACCCAGATTCCCAAATTGGTTTCCGCCCACATATTGGAACGGAGGACGGCCTTGCTACTTTGGCTGCTGACGTGCTTGACCACTCTCCACAGAGTCACCTTGTACGAACCGTAATCGCTACAGACATAACAAAGGCATATGATAACATCCTTCACTCTGCCATTCTTGCCTCCCTTCAAACTCTTGGTCTCCCTCACCGGTTCCTCCTCTCCATTCACGCCTTTTTAGCAAATCGAACCTTCAGCGTGCGTGTCCACGGAAAGCCCTTTGGTAATTTCACTTCCAATAGAGGAGTGCCGCAGGGCTCCGTTCTCGCCCCCACATTATTTAATGTGGCTTTAATTCCTCTGGTTCGAGCCCTAGAGACCATCCCTTCTATCCGCGTGCTTGCATATGCCGATGATATCACCTTGTGGTGCTGTCATCCAGATGCGTCTATTCATCAGTCGGTCCTTCAACACGCGCTGGATGTATTGACATCTCGCCTCCCACCTTTGGGTCTAACACTCTCTCCTACTAAATCATGTTTCATTCGAATTGGAAATAAAGCCGCCTTACGGAAAGCTCCCCCTTTAAATTTTACGGTACATAATTCTCTGATTCCTCAGGTAGAAACTGTTCGTATTCTTGGTCTTCTCCTCCATACATCTGGGACTGGCACCCCGTGGCTGACAGCCACCCGTAAATCGGCTCACGCTACTCTAGGTCTGATTCGTCGCATAGCTATGCGCTCTGGTGGCGCACGTGCTCATACGGCCCGCCAGCTTGTGCGCTCTATCCTTCAGCCACGGATAGTATATCAGGCTCAATTTCAACGTCTCACCCGCAGACAGTGGGACTCCCTTGAAGCTATCAATCGTGAGGCTATGCGCGTCATAACATATCTCCCTCGTTTAACACCCATACCTGTGCTACAGGAGTTCGCCCAACTTAATACACTCAGTGAGATCATCGACCAACGGGTGGCAAATAGAGCTCGAAAACAGTCTCTCAAACTTCATCGTTTAAAGACACTTCCACCGTGGTCCTATTGCCAGCTCACTGACAATCGCCCCACTGTTTCCCCGTCGGTATCAGCAGCGTATCTGCCTGAAGGGTGCATATTATACACGGATGCATCTCATTCTGCAGAGAGGGGAGTTACTGCTGTGTATAGTCCATCTCATCCGCATCTCAACTCTCGCGCGACGTATACTGCGGATACGTGCACTCCCCTGGCATTGGAACTTCAAGCCATTTACAATGCCATTGCTTCCCTTCCGCTCGTTCCAACATTCAATACAGTTCACATTTACACCGACTCCCGCGCCGCCCTTAAACAGCTGAAGGCTGTTCGACGAACGTTCCAGATTTCACAATCTATTCATGTGCTCTGCGCAAAGTATCCATGTCCTGTGCGCATACACTGGATTCGCGGCCATGCCCAGGATCCACATAACATTCAAGCGGATGCTATGACTCATCTTCATACATTAGACGATCCGCCACCTTCCCCTCTTCCCCCAGATCCGTTCCTGTCCCACGTTTCCGATTCCGAAGTTCTGCGCCAGCGAACACGCGCTCTAATTCCTCCGTGTTCGCACCCTCTCCCCCGTAGTCTTACTCGGCAGGAGGAGGTATCCGTGCGCCGGATTCGGGCAGGGGCGGCTCTGACACCATCTGTCCGTCATCGGTGGCGTGCCAAAGATCTGCCACTACCTGACAGGTGCCCTCACTGTGGCGCTGCACCGGACATATGTGATGTGCGGCACTTGTTGTGGACGTGCCCAGCGACGGCTGCTATCAGAAAACGGCTCCTCAGGGAGGTGGGCCTGCGGTGGAACCGCGAAAGTGACTTCGTGAAGTGGACAATGGACAACCGTTTCATTAACAACCTCTGCGACTACCTCAGCGCAACGGTTCTTCACTCCTTCTTTTAACTTTCAATCCCGCGCATTCCTTCCCCCCTTTCCTTTTTCAACTTATGCCTCATGGCACACTTCTCGAATAAAAAAAAAAAAACAATGTTGCAAAGGTACCAAAAGGCACCCAGCACCACCGACTGAACCAGGCAGCGCCTCTCAAGCAGAGGCAGGTCAAATGTCTGGGCCGTCTGCACACGAGCTGTAATGCCCTCTACGACCGAAGACCACATACCATCCCATATTCCAGCACAGTCGTAGGTCACACCTAAAATGCGCATCTGCGAACACCACTGCAAAGGCATCGCATATGTAATACGTCTCTGAGGAGACCCCACAAAAAAAAGTAGTGACTCTTCGAATAATTAAGATCATCCCCCGAAAAGGAGGCGTACACACGAAAAAGGATTAAGGCCTCGAGCAGGCTACGCTCATCAGCTAGGTAGCGTTTGGTTTGGTTCATGGGGGTTTAACGTCCCAAGGCCACCCAGGCTATGAGAGACGCCGTATAGAAGACACCCGGGAATTTCGACCACCTGGGGTTCTTTAACGTGCACTGACATCGCAGAGTACACGGGCCTCAAGAATTTAGCCTCCATTGAAATTCGACCGCCGCGGCCGGGATCGAACCCGCATCTTTCGGGCCAGCAGCCGAACGCCATAACCACTCAGCCACCGCGGCGGCTAGCTAAGTAGAGTGTGATGTCATCTGCATAAGCAGTGACGCGTACTGCCTCACTGCCTGGCAACGCATACCGCTAATAAGAGAGTGGTGATTGACTGGTAGGAGGAAAGGCTCTAATGCTAAGACAAACAATAGGGCGGAGAGCGGACAACCTTGATGGACGCCGCGGTCAACATCATATGCGGTACTTTACCAGCCATCTAGGAACAGAGTGTTTAAAATGTATCTGTACAGCTTTTTGATGAGAAGCACGAAAGGAGGTGGGAAACCGAAAGCATCCAGTTAACCGTAAATATACACATGCTCTAAATAGTCGAACGCCTTCTGTTGATCGAGGGAAACAAGGAGACCCTGTGCGCACCGCCGTAAAGTATACTCTAGGATATCTGGCATTACGGAAGATAAAAAATGTATTTCACGACCCGGGATGGAGAAAACATGGTGGCAGGAAATGAGGGACGGGAGAAGAGACCGTAGACGGCGAACGGGTAACTTTGCCAAAACTTTATAATCTGCATTTAGTAAGGTGATAGGGCGCCAATCGGCCGAACATGTGGAGAAAGAAGTCTTTTTAGGAATCAGGACAATGCGGCCCCTTTTAAATGAACCGAGAAAGACGTGCCGAGTGATACATAGTTTTAACACTTGCGAGAAAATGGGGCCTACAATATGCCAGAATTGTGAATAAAACTCCACAGGAAGACCATCTAACCCAGGCGCTGGGGCCTGGTTTCATACAATCTAACGCCTCCTTGATTTCACCTGGTGTTGGCCATAAGGCCACCATAAGGCCACCATAAGGCCACAGGTGTTGGTGGAGCCATAAGGCCACAATGAAGTTTAGCGGCAACCTGCGGCAAGCCTGCATAAAATAGGTGTACGGAAACGTCATCGCGATCTACCAGAATTAGCGACTGAGCTATATCCCGGAAATGGACGAAAAAGGCACAGAAATTCCTGCCAACTGGCTGGGCCACAGCCCTGGCGGAAGATGTAAAAGCAGGGGCACCTTGAGGGCACAACTGCTCCTGGCGTGTAAACAGAAGCACCTCAGGATGAGCAGTTGAACTGCTCGACAACGCCATGCCGCCGCTGTCAAAGAGGATGATCGTAATAAACGCTGGGGACGCTCCGAAAGCTCTTCTTTCCATGCGCACATAAGCGACGATGGCGACGGGGTGCGCTGAGCTATACGCAGTTTCGCTGTCACTACACGCACCTCAGCTGAGACGCGAGCCCTAAGGGCTCGAATGAAGCGGCGCAATGGTGACGCCACAGATCCTTCAGACGGTCCCAGTCACCAGGCACGACCCCAACAACCGAAAAACACAAGGCCCGCATCACTCCTTCTCTCGTGCTGGCGTCGTGAACGATGCGCGCATACAAACGCTATGGTCTGTGAGGAGACACTGCAGCCGCCGGAACCCCGAGTGGCAGAAGAAAGGGATGATGGTCTGATATGTATACCGGCGAGGATGGCAGCGTCATTAAGTTAGCAGCGCACACTGTCCTCGGAAGGCTTGTCGGTACATACGTCCTGTCTAGCCTGCTCGATGATATACACAAAGACACCTCCAGACAGGAGCTCATAAGCGTCTGTGAGCATAAGCTATTTGACTAGGCGGCGCAACTCGCGCGCAATCCAGCCTGGCCGGCCCCTACCAGGGCTTTGCACATCAGCGAGCGTATCGAGCACGCAGTTGTAATAGGCCAACATCACAGCCTTACGTCCGCCAAGAAAATACACATCTTGATCTTTAAAGAATGTGTTCACCAAATTGGAGTGCGTAGGTGCATAAATGCAAAGAATTCTCAGGCGAAGGGCGTTAAAGTAGAGTCGAACGCCAGCACGCGTCCGAGAGCATCCTAGGTAACATGATGGTTTCGCAGGAGGATGTGGTTAAAAACAAAAACGCCAACGCCGCTAGTACGCGTGCTGGCGTACGAAAAGAAACCATCAATGCCAAACCTACGCTTAAATTCCAACACGTCACTGAGGCAAAAAAAATGGTTTCTTGCAGGCAGAGGATATCGCAGCCCGATGCACGAGGGAAAGAGACCACTTCTGCCTGCTTCATAACATTGCGGAATCCCTGCACGTTAAGAGTAATGATGTTAAGAGTAGTCATTTTGGAAATGAAAATGCCTTCTATTAAACGACCTGTCTTTTTGATGCCACCTATTGTTCTTGGCAGAATATCTTAATTATTTTATGAAAAATTGGAAAAGAATTTTCTCAGCAGTAAGGTGTCAGCCTGGGACACATTTTCGCGCTTCAGAGGATCACATGAATGCGCCAATCGTGAATTATTAGTTGTTCACAAGGATTTCTTGGATCAATTCAGTCGTGTCCTTTAGGCGATTCTCTTACCTCCTGGAAGCTTGATTGCCAGTGAAAGAAGCGAATAGAGTGCCCAATGTAATGTTCACGTGACCTCTGCGCAACACGTCGCCGTTAAAGCAGGGTGAGGAAAGAGCGAGCCACTTCTGTCCCGGCTATTTGAAAAACCTCCGCTGAAGCCGTTATTATGTACACCATCCGTTGTGAACGTAACTGAAGGAGGAATTGGCGCTAGCGTCTGTGGTAAAGGACAATATCTAACCACAAGAAGTTTCTGAAAGGAGAAACCTTCTCTCACTGTCTCTCTCACTCTCTACATATATCCCTTTTAAATTTCTGACCGCCGTGGCCAGTGGAACCTCCGCGAATCTTTGTCCTTGGCGTGTATTTCGCGAACTCCGTCAGTCGCCCGTTATGTCGGGCGCTGTCGCCAGCTTTGCGCCGCCGTTCACAGACAGTCTGGCATCATGTTCCTTCATGTGTTAGTTATGTCGGTGCTGTGACAACTACGGTGGTGCTTCGTTGTGTGCTCGTGACCTTCGAAACTGTTAAGAGTGCAGCGAGACCCGCACGCATACGACGGGAAGTTCTACCAGCGCTCGCTTTCTCGGGAGCCATTGCTCAATCGGTTCTCGTTAGTCACTGCTGTTGACAAAGCTGTCATCGGATTTGGTCCGCAAGAGTCGCCGGTGGGAACCGATTATGCAACTGCATGTTAATTAGTCTTTATTGGTGTCACATATATAAGCATGAAGAGTGAAAGCTATTGCGTGGTAATGGTTTGCTTTCACGCGTTTCTGCTATTGGCTGTGATTGTAAGGTACATCATTCGTGCATTAAGTTGCATGTATTCGCTGTGAACAGACGGATCCTTCTGTATTACGTGAAAATTATGCAGGAATGATCGCATATGTATAGCGTGAATGATGCACGAAAGATGAAGTGAAATGTCAGATGCGCCGTTTGAGATAAACTTGGCGCCTCTGATGTGTCGACACACAATGTTTCCATGGTACAGAACGCTGTAACGTAGGCATGTAGTGCATTTCGAAGAAGTATCTTTGTGACTAACAGTAACGAGAAGGATATATGTCTCAATAAAGCCATGAAAAATGTTACTGTTCTCCATACAATGGCCCAAGGCTGTGGTTACCATTGTAGACCAGCAGCGTAAGCAATTTGAACATGCCACAACAGCAAAGAAAGGTTGTACGAAAACCAAAATGAAGCGCGGCACGCGGCCGCGCGAAGTAGCGGACGACGATACATCCACCCACCTCCACTAGCGGGCCCGATTTTGGACCAGTCCGCACGTGAAGCAGATGTCATGCGAACACCTCCTGCGACCGCGTGTTTGGATCGCCCGTTGTCATGAAGGTAACTCGTACACCAAACCCTATGAACGTAACTGAAGGAGGAATTGGCGCTACCGTCTTTAATTCGGGACCGCTGGGAGGTATACGAAGCTTCACCCCCTGGTTAAAGCATGCCAAACCTTGCAAAACGACTTAAGACGTGAAAGTTGCTATATTGAGCGAAATATTCACACGAAGCGCCACGCTTCGTAAAATGTCGTGAATTCTCACAGAAAATGTCACCATCCTGCAGTCCTGCATAAGTAGACGCAGGACTGCAGTGTGGTGACAGAGTGGTTCACAGCAACAATCAGCGCGTTTTCACAATTTCGTGTTTTTTTCTACATTTAGAAGGTAAACACCGCGGGCAGTTTTCGGTCGCCGGCGGAAGTGTTGACTTGCCATCCTCGACGATGCTTCGGTTGCTGCTGTAAGGAGGATCAAGAGCAATAAAACGTTCCTTCTCGGCGACGAATGCAAGAAGGGACTCCATGGTACCATAAACCTTTGACAGGGACTTCTTTCATGGAAAGGGTTCTGTACATGCATGTGTGTTACGTCGGTGCTCTCTGTTGAATGGCGTAGTGCCTCAAAGAGGGCTCGCGGATACTTTACAATGTGCCATTTTTAAAGCGTCTTTGTGAACATCGCAGTTGGCGTGAAACTTGAATAGACACCAAAGTAAAACTAGATTCATATATTAGTTTAAAAAAAAATATGCGCACCTCACCGGCAACATATATAGAGCATAGATAATCAAGAAAATTACGTCAAAATACATGCTGCGACACCAAATTAGAATTTTCGCAGTATCTGCGCATCACGTGTATTTATAGACAGCTACTTTTACAACAGAAATGCAATACCTTGTCGAAATATCGTTCAAATTACACGAATGTAGCGCAGTTACTGCTGCGAGATAGGAGGCTGTGAAGCGTCGCTCTCTTCTATAGCGGATATTGTATCACCAGAACATATAACCTATTTGCTTACCGTAAACTAATAGGCGATTAGTCTAGTATTGAATGGTTGAAAGAGAAAAAACATCATGCTATTGGATTGTCTGTAGCTAGGAAGAAGACTGTGGGGCTATCGAGCTGAAAGAGCTAGAGGTCTCCACTCGGAGCACGCGTACGCAGATGTCCTTCGGGAACTTACGAACACGCAAAGCACAAAAACTCTGCACGTGCTGTACACAAATAGGCAGCTTTCACTTGGCTTTTACAGCCCATTTGAATAACATAGTCATATTTAAAAGAGGCGAGTTGTTGATTGGTGAAGCTATATAAACAATTACCACTATGATATTCGTCATAAGCTGAGTAAGCCTGAGCAGCTTTGCCTCTAGCATTCTGGTGCTTGAAGACTGCATTAACTGCGGATGTCAACGAAGTAGTTCGGTCCTTGTTTCTAAATATGCGTATTGTTTCCTCTTAGACTAATTTAAACTCATAGCGTACAAACAGGGGACCTATACAGCAAACACACTGATGCATTAGACAGACACCGGTTGGTATTAGAGTTTTCTCTAATGTTCTCTGACGGCCAATCGACCAGTTTCACAAGAAACTTTC
The DNA here is from genome assembly GCA_030143305.2 of Amblyomma americanum. Classification (NCBI taxonomy): domain Eukaryota; kingdom Metazoa; phylum Arthropoda; class Arachnida; order Ixodida; family Ixodidae; genus Amblyomma; species Amblyomma americanum. The sequence goes on from JARKHS020027535.1 coordinate 60,611, forward strand.
CAAGTACGAAGAAAGTCTCAAAGCACGAACGCTCAGGGACACTTGCGCTCTTCGTCTGCTCGTCCCTGTCGAGGGGTTGCATTTTTTTAGCAAGAGCTACACTGACTACCAGTCGAGCATTTCGCGGTGCATGGGAGAGGCCAGTTGCGCGCATGCGTCGTTACCATGGCAACCGGAAAGGATCAAGGTGCGGCGTGTGCTTCGCCGTCGCCGCGCACCCGCTCCACCGACGGAACCGAGCGTGACGTCACGCGCATGAGCAGTTGTGTGCATGCGCCGATACCATGGTAACCAGAGAGATCCCCCAGCTGCGCCGCTTTCTTCGTCGCTGCCTCGCCGCACGCCGCTCATCACCCGAAACGCGCGTCGCATGCGCAGCATTGCGTATAAAAGGCAGAGAAATAATGGGCCTCTGTACCCCAACGTTTGACATGCATGCACACAAGAGTCCAGCGACTGCTAAACGGTGGTATAGACAAGAGAAGACTAACTATTCCGGTCCTCAGGTTGTCGCCAGACAATTAGGCTACCGATCAAAGAAAGAATGAGCGTTAGAAGGCGAAGAGAGCAGCGGAGACGCCCGAAAAGAGAGGAGCGCCTTGCCAAACGGGCATGCAAGGCTGCCGAGAGTAATAGGCGGCGCGTAGCCACCGAGATGGAGCCTATGGAAGGCGTCAATCAACGGGAACCAACCGAAGAGATTGTGAAGGCCCTCCGTGTGACTGATCACACCATTCGTATTCCCGAAATATAAGCGCAACAGGAAACGTACAGGCCGGGACATAAGTAAACGGTGCACTATATTTCCTTTTCATTGAAATCTCACCTTTCCTAAAGGACATGAGGAAGCATTATTTGTTCATGAAAAGCGAACTATTGTCTAATATTAGCCTGCACACATCACAGTTGGCAGTTTCAATTAGGAAGCGAGTGAAAATGCTGGAAGGCAATAGCGTGCTTTGTAAATTAGGCCAATGGTAGTCACTCGCGCAGTTTGTTCTCGGATAGTGCTTTAGACTCGCGCGTGCGGCGCAGATTTGTTTTCTCTTTTTGTACACAGCTCTCCAACGATATATGAGACAGATACTGCGCTATTTCCTTTCCCGAAAAAATCAATTATTATTATTACACAGCTCTCACTTGACAATTATCTCTTTCGCTTCTCTACGCTGGGCTGTTTACCCTGCACGCCGTAGCTGCTCTCGGCAGCGCTGTTTCGTTTTGCACTTGTATGATTTCCAGGAACAACAATAAAACATAATCTTTAACTGCTCCCCGCGGCATTTTTTCAGCTATTATGGCACCCATCGAGGAAACCGTAAATGGACTTGCTTGTTTCAAAGGGCGTTTTCTTTAGGCTCTTCTGGGAGTCCAGATCTAACACCTAGCAAGCAAGCAAGCAAGAAAGCAAGCAAGAAAGCACTGCTACTATCACCTTTGCTACCAGTGGCGTGCGTCTACGGCAGGATAAACTGCCCAGAAGCAAACGCCGAGAAAAGCAGGAAACAGTGATAGAAACGGTCAGCAGATCATAGAAAAGCGTTTCTGCAGGACGGACAGACGTCGCGTTCGCTCATTCACGCGGGTCATGTCTGAAGACTTGTCCTGTTGCGTCGAGTCAGGCATGTGTGCAAAAGAGTGAGTCTAAAATCTCCATCTGGAGTGGTTCTCTTTGCTTCCCCTACACTTGATTCATGCGATGCGATAGGATAAACGCAACAGTAAACGAGGTGGGAGTTTTACGAGGCATTTCTAGCTTGTTCTTGCGAAGAGTCACGGCGAGGTCAGAGGAACACAGCGTCGGCTGCAGCGGCGGCGTCTGATCGGAACAGCCGTTTTTTTTCCCGCTGCGCCTCCCAGGTGGCGCCACATGTACGGCTGAAACTGCAGCGCACGAAGCGGATACGAAAGCCGAGCGTAATGTATCATCATCATCATCATCACCATCATCATCATCATCATCATCATCATCAGGCTTACTACACCCACTGCAGGGCAAAGGCCTCTCCCATGTCTCTCCAATTAACCTAGGCCTTTGCCAGCTGCATGCACCCTTTGCCTGTAATCTTGTTTATCTCATCCGCCCACCAAACCTTCTGCCGCCCCCTGCTACGCTTACTTTATCTTCGAATCCACTCCGTTACCCTTAAGGACCAGCGGTTATCTTGCCTTCGCATTACATGCCCTGACCAAGCCCACTTCTTTCTCTTGATTTCGACTAGGATGTCATTAACCCATGTTTGTTCCCTCACCCACTCTGCCCGCTTTCGTTCTCTTAACGTTACACCTATCATTTTTTTTCATGGCTCGCTGCGTTGTCCTTAACTTAATCTGAACTCTTTTCGTACCCTACCCTACCCTACGGAAAAAATGAGGTGGTCTGGCGCCGTTCGCGGCGCGCATTGTATTGCCTAGACATCACCGCTCCTATTTTTAATTTTCATTTCCAAAATGACTACTCTTAACATCATTACTCTTAACGTGCAGGGATTCCGCAATGTTATGAAGCAGGCAGAAGTGGTCTCTTTCCCTCGTGCATCGGGCTGCGATATCCTCTGCCTGCAAGAAACCATTTTTTTTGCCTCAGTGACGTGTTGGAATTTAAGCGTAGGTTTGGCATTGATGGTTTCTTTTCGTACGCCAGCACGCGTACTAGCGGCGTTGGCGTTTTTGTTTTTAACCACATCCTCCTGCGAAACCATCATGTTACCTAGGATGCTCTCGGACGCGTGCTGGCGTTCGACTCTACTTTAACGCCCTTCGCCTGAGAATTCTTTGCATTTATGCACCTACGCACTCCAATTTGGTGAACACATTCTTTAAAGATCAAGATGTGTATTTTCTTGGCGGACGTAAGGCTGTGATGTTGGCCTATTACAACTGCGTGCTCGATACGCTCGCTGATGTGCAAAGCCCTGGTAGGGGCCGGCCAGGCTGGATTGCGCGCGAGTTGCGCCGCCTAGTCAAATAGCTTATGCTCACAGACGCTTATGAGCTCCTGTCTGGAGGTGTCTTTGTGTATATCATCGAGCAGGCTAGACAGGACGTATGTACCGACAAGCCTTCCGAGGACAGTGTGCGCTGCTAACTTAATGACGCTGCCATCCTCGCCGGTATACATATCAGACCATCATCCCTTTCTTCTGCCACTCGGGGTTCCGGCGGCTGCAGTGTCTCCTCACAGACCATAGCGTTTGTATGCGCGCATCGTTCACGACGCCAGCACGAGAGAAGGAGTGACGCGGGCCTTGTGTTTTTCGGTTGTTGGGGTCGTGCCTGGTGACTGGGACCGTCTGAAGGATCTGTGGCGTCACCATTGCGCCGCTTCATTCGAGCCCTTAGGGCTCGCGTCTCAGCTGAGGTGCGTGTAGTGACAGCGAAACTGCGTATAGCTCAGCGCACCCCGTCGCCATCGTCGCTTATGTGCGCATGGAAAGAAGAGCTTTCGGAGCGTCCCCAGCGTCTTATTACGATCATCCTCTTTGACAGCGGCGGCATGGCGTTGTCGAGCAGTTCAACTGCTCATCCTGAGGTGCTTCTGTTTACACGCCAGGAGCAGTTGTGCCCTCAAGGTGCCCCTGCTTTTACATCTTCCGCCAGGGCTGTGGCCCAGCCAGTTGGCAGGAATTTCTGTGCCTTTTTCGTCCATTTCCGGGATATAGCTCAGTCGCTAATTCTGGTTGATCGCGATGACGTTTCCGCACACCTATTTTATGCAGGCTTGCCGCAGGTTGCCGCTGAACTTCATGGTGGCCTTATGGCTCCACCAACACCTGTGGCCTTATGGTGGCCTTATGGTGGCCTTATGGCCAACACCAGGTGAAATCAAGGAGGCGTTAGATTGTATGAAACCAGGCCTCAGCGCCTGGGTTAGATGGTCTTCCTGTGGAGTTTTATTCACAATTCTGGCATATTGTAGGCCCCATTTTCTCGCAAGTGTTAAAACTATGTATCACTCGGCACGTCTTTCTCGGTTCATTTAAAAGGGGCCGCATTGTCCTGATTCCTAAAAAGACTTCTTTCTCCACATGTTCGGCCGATTGGCGCCCTATCACCTTACTAAATGCAGATTATAAAGTTTTGGCAAAGTTACCCGTTCGCCGTCTACGGTCTCTTCTCCCGTCCCTCATTTCCTGCCACCATGTTTTCTCCATCCCGGGTCGTGAAATACATTTTTTATCTTCCGTAATGCCAGATATCCTAGAGTATACTTTACGGCGGTGCGCACAGGGTCTCCTTGTTTCCCTCGATCAACAGAAGGCGTTCGACTATTTAGAGCATGTGTATATTTACGGTTAACTGGATGCTTTCGGTTTCCCACCTCCTTTCGTGCTTCTCATCAAAGAGCTGTACAGATACATTTTAAACACTCTGTTCCTAGATGGCTGGGAAAGTACCGCATATGATGTTGACCGCGGCGTCCATCAAGGTTGTCCGCTCTCCGCCCTATTGTTTGTCTTAGCATTAGAGCCTTTCCTCCTACCAGTCAATCACCACTCTCTTATTAGCGGTATGCGTTGCCAGGCAGTGAGGCAGTACGCGTCACTGCTTATGCAGATGACATCACACTCTACTTAGCTAGCCGCCGCGGTGGCTGAGTGGTTATGGCGTTCGGCTGCTGGCCCGAAAGATGCGGGTTCGATCCCGGCCGCGGCGGTCGAATTTCAATGGAGGCTAAATTCTTGAGGCCCGTGTACTCTGCGATGTCAGTGCACGTTAAAGAACCCCAGGTGGTCGAAATTCCCGGGTGTCTTCTATACGGCGTCTCTCATAGCCTGGGTGGCCTTGGGACGTTAAACCCCCATGAACCAAACCAAACGCTACCTAGCTGATGAGCGTAGCCTGCTCGAGGCCTTAATCCTTTTTCGTGTGTACGCCTCCTTTTCGGGGGATGATCTTAATTATTCGAAGAGTCACTACTTTTTTTTGTGGGGTCTCCTCAGAGACGTATTACATATGCGATGCCTTTGCAGTGGTGTTCGCAGATGCGCATTTTAGGTGTGACCTACGACTGTGCTGGAATATGGGATGGTATGTGGTCTTCGGTCGTAGAGGGCATTACAGCTCGTGTGCAGACGGCCCAGACATTTGACCTGCCTCTGCTTGAGAGGCGCTGCCTGGTTCAGTCGGTGGTGCTGGGTGCCTTTTGGTACCTTTGCAACATTGTTAATCCACCCCTGCGCGTGATAAGGCGGGTGCAGACTACAGTTTTTTCTCTTTTTTTTTTGCTCAGGCGGAACCGAGCTTGTGGCTCGTGCTGTTCTTGGACAACCACGGGAGAGAGGCGGTTTTACCTTTCCAACTTTGTCCATCCCGTTCTCGTTGTTAGCTTTGAAGTGCATTTTGCGTATCCTGCTGGGGGACGCGGCTCCGGTGCTACCCTAGCGCGGCACGTTTTGGGCCCTTTGCGTTATTTAAATCCCTCGGCCCCTGTTAATCATGGACCTCAAACAGAGCAGACTACTGCTTTCTATGCTATGCCAGTGGCCTTTTTTAGACATGTAAGAGCAGCAGTACCTGATGTCAACATCGTTGCAGACCGTGTGGTGGACATTATAGGCTCGCTATTGTTGCCTGTTGTGCCGGCAACTCGCCGTTCATCGATGCGCCGCGTTCAATGGGCGCGCATAGCGTCGATTCCTCTCCCAGACCATCTACACGACTTTGGAAACTACTGGGCAGTGCTGCTTACTTGTGATCGGCTAATGCGGTGGGGTGTCTTAGGCTCCAGTACCTGTCCGAATTGCCCGCTTCCGGAATTTAAACGCCACGCTAGTCACCTGCGTGGTAGCGCGTGTCTTTTGGTGCGCGGTTCATGCGGGATTCCGTGGGCAGGACATTTCCAGCTTTTTCGCCGCTAAAAACTATTACCGACTCCCAGTCGGCGTGTCGCCTCTTCCTTTCTGGCAGACTTCCACACTCCGTCACTCCCATTCTGACTACCCCACAAATTTAAAATTCCACATACAAGCACCAACTAACTTTGACTCCGGGGCACGAGGGCTCAAGAGAAACGAGGCCGCGGACAGTCTAGTTCGAGGATATACTAACCGAGCAACAAACCTCCGCGACCTCACCCCTCTCCCCTCTACGTACGGCGAGCACCTCCTCCTTCTCCGACCACAAAGTCAAGTTTATCCCCCACCACACCGTAAGCTAACGGCGGCATAGACGAGGGAATGGCGACAACTACAGACGAACACCTTTGCTAACCTGCACAAGTACCACATCATCTTCCCCGACAGATATGTCAGAATCTGCCCCTGGTGTGGCGGAGTTCCAACAACATATCATGTAACAAGGGGCTGCTCCAGAACTAGACAAACATCACTCCGAGGAACAGTGGGAGCCTGCCCTGCTCAGCTCTGACTTGGCGACGCAGCAAAAGCTGATATCCAAAGCAAAAGCAACTGCGGTGGACATTGGGGTCCTGAAATAAGGACTCTACCCAAAATCTGTAATTTCGCCTCTCTGTCCTACCTTTTTGGAATAAATGTTTTCTACTTCTACTACTACTACCGGTCCCAAGCCCCCCGAACTAGACAAACATCACTCCGAAGAACAGTGGGAGTCTGCCCTGCTCAGCTCTGAGTTGGCGACGCAGCGAAAGCTGAATTCCCATGCAACAGCAACTGCGGTGGGTATTGGGGTCCTGAAATAAGGACTCCACCCAAAATCTGTATTTCCGCCTCTCTATCCTACCTTTTTGGAATAACTGTTTTCTACTACTACTGCCGCGGCCGCTTCCCCAGCGGCCATTTTGCTCGCCTGTTAATTGTTGGGGGTCATTTTAGTTTATGGCGCAATCGATGCACCACATTGGCTGCTAGCTTTCGACGTAGCGCTGTGTGGCCAATACTTAGCCGTCTTCGAAGGGAGCTGATCAGTTTCTTGTCAGAGGAACTCTTTCTTGGAAGAGGAAGAGTTCTTCCTGCGATGGTGGTGGTGGTGGTGGAAACTTTATTACATACAGGGGAGTTTAGGACGCGCAGGTCCTTGGGCCCCCTCACGGCCCCACAGCACTCAAACGTTCATGCCCCGGAGGCTCATAACGCTGGCAGGCCGGCCTGTGGCGATGGCTTGCTTGGCCGGGTCCTCGGAGTGCAGTAGGGTCTCCCAAGCCTCCCAAGTGGTAAGGTGCTCCAGGCCCCGCGGGGGAGGATCCGCCGGGTAGAGGAAAAGGATATGATCGAGAGTGGCTTTGGGGTGATGGCAGAGGGTACAGGAGGGGTTTGTGTGGACTTGGTGATAGCACGAGCGAATATTAGGGGAAGGTAAGGTGCGCGTTTGGAGCCGCCTACAAAGTGTCTGATGACAATTGTCGAGGGAGGGATCGGGTGGGGGAATACAGCCGACGCTCGGCTTTGCAGGCCTGCGTCAGTTCACTGAAGGAATGCATGCGCTCCCGTGGGAACCCCAGATCGGAGGCCGCTGGAGCCCGGTTGAGAGAACCTCGGGCTAAAGCGTTGGCAGCCTCGTTTCCGGGATTCCTGGAGTGGGCACGTACCCATATGTGCTCCATGTGGCGGGGCGAGTGTGCGGCGAGGGAGTTCAATATGCGAAATGCAGGGACGTGAACTCTCCCGCGGGCGAAATTTAGTATGGCAGTTTTAGAGTCCGATAGTATATACCGGGCCTCCGTTCGGTGGTCATGTCCATTCATTTCTGTTAAAAACGATCGTCTTGTTTTGGTATTTAGACCAAAACTGGCGCTACGGTCTTTTTTTCCGTGTAAATAATTGCTGTTTCACTTTTCTGTGAACACGGATGCTGTCTCGACTTAAATCGCTCTCAAGCTATTTCTGTTAGTTGCTCAAAGCTGCTTATGGTACATCTTAAATTGGCTCGCCTTACATGCTTAGCGTCATGTCTACTTGTGAATGTCAATGCATCCGGTAACCTTGGTATGTTTACGTATGTAAATAAAATTTTTTCCAATCACTTCATTTACTTAAAACCAATCTTCATTTTATTTTCCTTCCCTTTTCGATGGACGCGAAACGCGAGAGAAGTTATTGCCAGGAAGAAAGAAAAGGAAAGTGCACAGGCCGACCCACTGGCTCGAGCCGAGCCACAATCGCTACCACGTGAAGATAGTAGGAGAGTTGAAAGATGGGATAGAAAGACAGGATAGTAAAGACGCGCTAAAGATAAGGCCGATCCCAGAGGCAGTGCAATACCGGGCTAACCGGTGGCGGGAGTGAAGCATCCTTCAATCTCTCCGCCACATTTCCAAAAATACGTCCAAATGGACCCATAACAGATACTCTACGGGGTCCGGACAATCGCGTACGCGAAACGCAAAAGCGCCCGTGTGGTGTGCGATGTCAGTGCACGTAAGTTAAAGTTACCCAGGTGGTCGAAATTATTCGGCAGCCCTCCACTGCGACACCTCTTTGTTCCTTTCTTCTCTTAGTCACCTTCCCTTTGCGCGCGGTTCAGGTGTGAAAGAGATACTGCGCCATTTCCTTTCCCCCAAATCCAAGCTAATAATAATAATAATTGGTTTTGGGGGAAAGGAAATGGCGCAGTATCTGTCTCATATATTGTTGGACACCTGAACCACGCCGTAAGGGAAGGGATAAAGGAGGGAGCGAAAGAAAGGAAGAAGAGGTGCCGTAGTGGAGGGCTCCGGAATAATTTCGACCACCTGGGGATCTTTAACGTGGACTGACATCGCACAGCACACGGGCGCCTTAGCGTTTTTCCTCCATAAAAACGCAGCCGCCGCGGTCGGGCTCGAACGTTAAAGATCCCCAGGTGGTCAAAATTATTCCGGAGCCCTCCACTACAGCACCTCCTTCTTCCCTTCTTCTTTCACTCCCTCCCTTGTCCCTTCTCTTACGGCGCGGTTCAACGATATATGAGACAGATACTGCGCCATTTCCTTTCCGCAAAAACCAATTATAATTATGTATTCCTTACGGGCGCGGTTCGGGTATCCACCGATATATGCGAGACAGGCGTCATATCCTTTTTGACCTCTAGCTTCATTCAAGGTCAAACTTGCAGCCCGACTGATGGCTCGAAAAGCTACGTAGTGAAGCTGTTCGCTTCGAAAAATAGGTGTGGATTAGGTGAGCTAATCCACGATATACAAAACGAAAGCTTTCGGCGTCCAGTGTGCTCATTGGCGTTGACAACGCAAACGGACTTTTCTTCCTGCCTTCGTGAGGTTAGGGACCCCGAGTATGTAAGAACAGCCGCGCTGCAGGAATCAGACCAGACAGAAGATCAGAAGCAGCCACTTAGGCTATAGACTTTTTGAGAAACACTGTACATGGCGGTGGTGACACATTTGGGCTGCATGCATTAGCGCTGACAACGTTTTGGCTGAGACGTGGCAGAGCAGCAATAAGCCGCCGCGTTGATTTCGTGACCAACCTCTCGCGATCAGCAATTGCAGTGTGCGGAACGCAGTCAAAGCAGGTTTTTGCAGTTGTCCGCCGCGGTGGCTCAGTGGTTACGGCGCTCGACTACTTGTCCTGAGTACCCGTGTTCGAACCCGACCGCTGCGTCCGCGTGTCGATGGATGCGAAACGCTAAGGCACCCATGTGCTATCCGATGTCAGTGCACATTAAAGGAACCGTGAAAGTCCTTCCGAGGATAGCAGATCAACTCGCTTAATCACTGTATTGTGTTGTCATGAAAACCTGAGCAAAATAATACACTTCTACACCGAGCAGATGACCTGCAATCACGCACGAAAGTTAACGGCCCTTCCCGGCAACTTTTTAAAGCTCGTACCCTCCTCCGTCGCTCGCATCTACGTATACATGTTGAGAGATGGCTACTGGTTATATTCTTTCAGATGTCAGGCAGCTGCCAAGGCCGCGGCCAATTAGCCGCGTAGCTGAGGCGGGTCGTGAAAGTGCGCTAATAATAATAATAATTGGATTTTGGGAAAAGGAAATGTCGCAGTATCTGACTCAATAATGATGGACAACTGAACCGCACCGTAAGGGAAGGAATAAAGCAGGGAGTGGAAGAAGAAAGGAAGAAAGAGGTGCCGTAGTGGAGGGCTCCGGAATAATTTCGTCCACCAGGGATCTTTAACCTGCACTGACATCGCACAGCACACTGGCGCCTTAGCGTTTTTCCTTCATAAAAACGCAGCCGCCGCGGTCGGGTTCGAACCCGGGAGCTCCGGATCAGTAGCCGAGTGCCCTAACTACTGAGCCACCGCGGCTACCGGAGGTGCGGCTGGCGGAGGAGCGCTGACCTTCCAGTGCAAAAAGTGTACGAGAGGAGAGGGAACAGCGCTAAGATACTGAAATTCAAATTTTGACTACAGGTAGCATCTACAAAGCGCATTATAAAATTTCTTGCTGGACAGTATTCGTGGAGGCATGCTTGAACACCCCAGCCAAACTGCAACTTTATTAGAGCCCCTCTCAGAGCCCCTTTAAAGATCCCCAGGTGGTTGAAATTATTCCGGAGTCCTCCACTACGGCACCTTTCTTCCTTTCTTCTCTTAGTCACTCCTTTAACGCTTCCCTTACGGCGCGGTTCAAGTGTCGGTCAATGTATGAGACAGATACTGCGCCGTTCCCCGAAAAACAATTTTTAATTACCAATATGCGACCCGCCGTGGTTGCTCAGTGGTTAGGGCGCTCGACTACTGATCCGGAGTTCCCGGGTTCCAACCCGACCACGGCGGCTGCTTTTTTTATGGAGGAAAAACGCTAAGGCGCCCGTCTGCTGTGCGATGTCAGTGCACGGTAAAGATTCCCAGGTGGTCGAAATTATTCCGGAGCCCTCCACTACGGCACCTCTTCTTCCTTTCTTCTTTCACTCCCTCCTTTATCCCTTCCCTTACGGCGTGGCTCAGGTGTCCAACAATATATGAGACAGATACTGCGCCATTTCCTTTCCCCCAAAACCAATTATTATTATTATTATTAATAATTACCAATATGCACCAACGCCACGTACAGTACATGAAAGTGAGGGTGTCCACTAAGCCACGACGCAGTTGTGCGCCTTTCCTTTCGTAAAAATGAACTGCCTCTGCAACGTTGTCAGCGCCAATGAACCCAATGAACGGCGGCGGATCAAATACATTGGTTTTTGACGAAACAATATTTAACAGTAACTGTCTAACATATCTTGGTGGACAGCAGAATCGCGCCCTAAGGAAATGGAACAAAGAATTTTTTTGATGAAACGAAATGCCGCAGTAGCGCGCGGAGGATCATTGCACGTTGTGACCGTGTAAGTGCGCGAAAGCCGGTGATACTGCCGATGCGCGCATTGGCTGCGTGTGGCACGGGGAAGGACGGGTGCGTCAAGGAATCGCGACGAGCGATGTGTGTGACGAATGCGGTGCAGTGGAAACAATAGAACACCTACTCCTTCACTGTGCCGCGCTCGCCGATGCTCGTCGTGATATGCTCACGGCCTACAGAGCGCAGGGCATACTACCAGGCTCCATCAAGACGCTATTGTGGCCGCAGCGCAGTGCGCGCACTCGTGAGCGAAATTTGGTGATCCTCTGTGCATTCCTCGAACTCACGGGCTTGACGTCCCGTCTGTTCTCCGTCAGGTAGCTACACGCAGTGACCGAACGCTCCGCGATGTTCTACCTTGAACGATTAATAACTGGACGCCCCGCTCCAGTTGTAGCCAACACAGTGCCTGGAGCGTGTGTGATTTTATTGCTCTAAAATGAAATAAACACGTGCACAGCCTGGAACATTTCTTATTGTGTAAATAGTTTGTACATATTACTTCTCCCCTATCCTCTCTTCCTGTCCCTTCACCTCTTTCATTTCATTGCTCCATTCTGCCTGCTATCCTTTATTTTCGCTGCCCCAGCTCAGATTCTTCAGTATCGATGGCAGATGCCGGGATTAGCAAAAATCTTTTCCTTTCTTTTTACTAATACTTTAATAAAAAACCACTAACACCACCACCACCACAACAGTAGCTGTCTCACATATCTCGGCGGGCAACCGAAACGCGCCGTAATAATAATAACAATATTAATTGGTTTTTCGGGAAAGGAAAAATGGCGCAGTATCTGTCTCATTTATCGGTGGACACCTGAAGGGCGCCGTAAGGGAACGAATAAAGAAGGGAGTGAAAAAAGAAAGGAAGAAAGAAGTACTGTAGTGGAGGGCTGCGGAATAATTTCGACCACCTGGGGATCTTTAACGTGCACTGACATCGCATAGCACACGGGCACCTTAGCGTTTTGCCTCCATAAAAACGCAGCCGCCGCGGTCGGGTGCCACAGGTGTGCCACAGGGAAGCGTACTGGGGCCACTACTCTTTCTAATATACATTAACGACATCATTGGTGAAGTTTGTACTGGAGTACATATTCGATTATATGCTGATGACTGTGTTTTATTTCGCGATGTTAGCAATGAAAACGATCAGAATGACCTACAAAATACGCTTACTAATATTGTACAGTGGTGCAAGCGCTGGGACATGACACTGAACGCAGATAAAAGTGTTTCTCTTCGCATAACTAACAAGATAAACGCTCTACAATATGCATATAAATTAGAATCATCACCATTGCAACAAGTAGCGTCCGTAAAGTACTTGGGTGTAACACTTACTAATAACCTTTCCTGGAACTCTCACATAGATAACATCTGTTCACTCGCATTCCGTAAGCTTTGTTATATAAGGCATAAACTTCGAAACGCCCCCGCTAACGTTAAGCTCTTAGGTTACAATACTCTAATTAGACCCAAGCTTGAATATGCTTGCATAATTTGGGACCCGTATACTAAGTCTAACATAAGAAAGCTCGAGAACGTTCAAAGGAAAGCAATTAGATTCATATATTCAAAATATCTACCCACTGACTCCCCCTCAGACTTGATGCGTGCTAACGGTATTGAAGAACTACAGGTAAGAAGACGAAATTTTCGTTTAGATTTTCTTTCATTACTTCTTAATAATAAACTCAGACTTGACCCTTCTGCTTATCTTTCCCCAATGCCAACACGGAATACACGACACTATCACAAAGCTCTTTTAAAACCATATTTTGCCCGGACTAACTCATTCAAGTTTTCCTTTTTCCCACGCACCATATCTGACTGGAACTCATTAACCGAACCAAATCAACCCTGAAAAACAGACGCGTTCCTCAGCCATCTTTGATATTGCGTATTATGTATTTTTTCTGCTTTGTCTTGCATTGCTGTATTGTTGTTTTACTACATTATCTTTGCTGTATTGTATTTTTGTTGCTTTACTTTTGCTTTTTGTGCACCTGCCCTTCCTGCTTGGACCTAACCATGGTCTGCAGTATGCACATAAATAAAATAAAAAATAAAATAATAATAATAATTGGTTTTTGGGGAAAGCAAATGGCGCAGTATCTGTCTCATATCTTTGGACACCTGAACCGCGCCGTAAGGGAAGGGATAAAGGAGGGAGTGAAAGAAGAAAGGAATAGGTGCCGTAGTGGAGGGCTCCGGAATAATTTCGACCACCTGGGGATCTTTAACGTGCACTGACATCGCACAGCACACGGGCGCCTTAGCGTTTTTCCTCCATAAGAACGCAGCCGCCGCGGTCGGGTTCGAACCCGGGAACTCCGGATCAGTAGTCGAGCGCCCTAACCACTGAGCCACCGCGGCGGGGCCGGGTTCGAACCCGGGAACTCCGGATCAGTATGGCGCTCGGCTACTGATCCAGTGTAAGGAAACGCCGTAACGAAAGGCATAAAAGAGGGAGGCAAAAACGAAGTGAAGAAATAATAATAATAATAATAATAATAATAATAATAATAATAATAATAATAATAATAATTAGTTTTTGGGGAAAGGAAATGGCGCATTCTCTGTCTCATATATCGTTGGAAACCTGACCCGCGCCGTAAGGGAGGGATACACAAGCAGCACAGATCATCGGCACAATATGGCAACAGGATGGTTCTATCCTGATCCTCTGTGGGGCCAACTTAGCCAATACACTTCCCATGTTGGGCCAATTGTTGGCTTGGGTAAAGGAGGGAGTGAAAGAAGAAAGGATGAGTGAGGTGCCGTAGTTGAGGGCTCCGGAATAATTTCGACCACCAGGGGATCTTTAACGTGCACTGACATCGCACAGCACATGGGCGCCTTAGCGAAAGAGGAATTCGAAAATTTAAAATTAAATTTTGAGAAAAGGCGCGGCGCAGCGGCGGAACACCTGTGGCTCGGTACAACTAGTGGCGCGTGCGTGTTGTTACTAGGGGCCCTTACCGAAAATGCGCCACTGACTAGTCTAGTGTAGCTTTCCCTACAAAAACGAGTAAACGCACGAAAGCATGAGTGGTTGGGTCTAGGTTTTGGTTTGCTCCGTCGTCGGGACGTCTGGCGGCGATGTTAGGCTCAGGTTAAGCTATGAACGACGTTAAGCTGATGTGATCTGTTCGCGCCGCAGATCGAAGTTTATCAAGCCGACTACGTGCAATGCACAGGGCGAGAGTGTGCTGCAGTTTAACCCTGGCCAATCTCCCGCCGTGGGTATGTGCCATTGAGCCTGAGGTTATCATCACTATCTTGAGGCGTGATCGGCTGCGGCGATAGCATAGTGCTGCGGTGCAGTGCCCAGCGAAGCTGATCTGTACGCGTGGCCGCTGATTCGAAACCCAGCCGCGGCAAAATGTATTTCTGCACCGTCAACCCGCCGTTTACCCGCCACGGTGGCTCAGTGGTTATGGCGCTCGGCTATTGATCCGGAGTTCTCGGGTTCGAAGCCGACCGAGGCGGCTGCGTTTTATGAAGGAAAAACGCTAAGGCACTCGTGTGCAGTGCGATGCCAGTGCACGTGAAAGATCCCCAGGTTCGAACCCGACGGCGGCGGCTGCGTTTTTATGGAGGAAAAACGCTAAAGCGCTCGTGTGCTGTGCGATGCCAGTGCACGTTAAAGATCCCCAGGTGGTCGAATTTATTCCGGAGCCCTCCACAACGGCACCTCTTTCTTCCTTTCTTCTTTCACTCTCTCCTTCATCCCTTCCCTTACGGCGCGGTTCAGGTGTCCGACGATATATGAGACCGATACTGCGCCATTTCCTTTCCCCAGAAACAAACTATATGTTATGCAGCGTCAAGGTCACAGAACCCACAAGGTTCATGGTTGGGGTTGGACCCTTTGAAACAGTGCTTTCGGCGTAATAAACACTTCATAACCGATTCACTTCCCTCTAGAATCTAAGTAATCAGACTTTTTACACATCATTGCATACGAATATTGGTAAATCAAGCCCTAACGTGAAAGCAGGTATTGCTGTAAAAGCCACAACGGCGATCGTTCTGCAGCTCGTTGATAATCCGTGAAACACGCTTTGGAGCACTGGTTTTGTGTCTGATTGTTTAAAAAATGCCCGCAAAATATCTTGCCCTGTTAAAACGGGGCGCAATAATTTTATTAGGCAGCAGTCTCCAATGAAGCATTAAGCCAAGATTCATATTAAATGAATATTCACTCAAGCTCATAAGAACCAGGTTTCATTTTTGACACCATGTTTCCAGACGCACCCGTTCCTTTCGCAGCCACGTGGAAATGTTATCTATGAGAAAAGGCTCTCTCAATTCTCGGTGACACCTCAACCGCAACGTGAGGCAGGTTATGAAGGAAGAAATAAAAGCTGCTGGTGGCTTAGCTCTGGTTAAACCTGGTCGAAAGCGAAAAGCTACATCTCCCTGGCTACGCTTGTGGGCGAGCGACTGGCGGTATCCACTGCAGGCGTCGCATGGAACACATCTAGCGTTAGGCTGAACGCATCACTGACTGACAGACTGATGTTGCTGAAAGGACGTAGGAAAAAGAAAGAGTATGGGCCTGCATACAGGCACAAGCCGAGCCACGCTCGCTGCCGTGGGCTGAAAGTCGGACACATAAAGGATAGGAGTGAAAGATAGATAGAAAAGGCGCCGCGGGCTAATGGGCCCGTAGGCCCCTGCGCCGATCCCGGAGGCAGTGCATTACCGGGCCGACCCGTGCCAGAGTGCGTCTAGCACTCCGCCATATACCAAAAATACGTTTAATATCTTGTGTCCAAGGACCAGCAGCAGATAATAAATCAGGTACCAGGTATTGGCACCAAGTATCAGGTATTGGTATCAGGTGTTGGTATTGGGCTCGGTCAGTACTTGGGAGGGAGACCACCGTAACGCATCAAAGCGCACCGGCCTTTTTATGCAGAAACCACTTAGATGCAATGCGCATGCGATTCCAGCGGGCGCTTTCCTGCTCCGCTCGGTCAAGGTGTGTGACGTCACGCACGGAGTAGGCAGCAAACCTGGGATACCTCTTTTCCTCCTCTCCGCAACGCTGTGACGGAGCGCACATGTGCCGCTCTGCACGGTGGTGGTGTAAACTTTATTACATACAGGGGAGTTTAAGACGCACAGGTCCTTGGGCCCCCGCACGGCCCCACTGAACTCAAACGTTCATGTCCCGGAGGCTCATGACGCTGGCAGCCCGGCCTGTGGCGATGGCTGGCTTGGCCGGGTCCTCGGAACGCAGTAGGGTCTCCCAAGCCTCCCAAGTGGTAAGGTGCTCCAGGCCCCGCGGGGGAGGATCCGCCGAGCAGAGGAAAAGGATATGATCGAGAGTGGCTTTGGGGTGGTGGCAGAGGCTACAGGAGGGGTTTGTGTGGACTTGGTGATAGCGCGAGCGTATATAAGTGGAGGGTAACGTGCGTGTTTGGAGCCGCCTCCAAAGTGTCTGATAATTGTCGAGGGAGGGATGGGGTGGGGGGTACAGCCGACGCTCGGCTTTGCAGGCCTGCGTCAGTTCACTGAAGGAATGCATGCGCTCCCGTGAGAACCCCATATCGGAGGCCGCCGGTGCCCGGTTGAGAGAACCTCGGGCTAAAGCGTTGGCAGCCTCGTTTCCGGGATTCCCGGAGTGGGCAGGCACCACATATGAGCTCCATGTGGCGGGGCGGGTGTGCGGCGAAGGAGTTCAATATACAAAATGCAGGGACGTGGACTCTCCCACGGGCGAAATTTAGTATGGCAGTGGTGGTTCTCGCGAGACGTATGCATTGTGTCTGTCGGTGGGCCTCGATAAGCTCACCTATCGTGTTGTGTAGGCCTAGCTGGAGGAGTTTTTCGATTGAGGTATTTAGGGGTAGGTGTAGTGCTGTCTTAAATGCTGTTCGGATCATGGCATCCAGGGTGGAGATTTCTGTGGCCTGGAGTTTCAAGTAGGGGAGCGTGAAGAGAAAGCGGCTGAGGACGAAGGCATGAATGAGACGACATAGGTCATGCTCCTTCATGCTCCGGTGGTGTCCAGAAACTCGGCCGATTAGGTGGGATATCGACACCGCCGTCTGCTAGAGTTTCTGGATGGTGAGAGTTTTTCCCGTTGTTCTGGATGTGGAGGCCCAGTACCAGGAGAGTGTGTACCTCCGGGATGTACCGGTTTTCCAGTTTCACGGTTATGGGGGCTGTGGGGCAGTTTCGGGTTGTGGAGCGGAGTATGAGGAGCTCTGACTTCTTCGCAGAGCATGAGAGTCCGATTCTCGGCGCATGTGTTTGGGTGAGGGTAGCTGCCGACTGCAGAGTATTCTCTACGTCTCCATCACTGCCATGGGTGGTCCACAGAGTTATATCATCAGCATAGAGTGTATGCCGAAGATGAGGGATAGTTAGTAGTTTGCGGGCTAGGGAGATGAGTGTGACATTGAAGAGGAAAGGGGAGAGGACAGATCCCTGGGGGGTGCCAACCCCACTAAGGGTGTATGGGCGGGATGTGTGGGGACCGAAGTGAATTTCGGCCATGCGGTTAGTAAGGAATGCTTGAATATAGGTGTACATACGTTCACCTATGTTCAAGGGGGAGAGCGCCGCCATGATCGCTTTATGGTCTAGGCGATCAAAGGCCTTGGAGAGATCCAAGGCGGGGACAGCTTTTGTGTGGGCCGGTATGAGGGTTGAAATTTATCCTGTGTGAGCTGGAGCGTGGCGTCCTGGGCCGACAGGTGGGGCCGGAAGCCCACCATGCTGTGCGGATAGAGGTCTTGCTCCGTCATGCGTTGGGTGAGTCGGGCGAGTGCGACATGCTCCAAAAGCTTGCCCAGACATGATGTTAGTGAGATCGGACGAAGATTTGCAGGTGTAAGGGGTTTGTGGGGCTTGGGCATGAATAAGATTTTGGCGTGACGCCAGGATTGCGGAAGGGTGCCCTCCTGCCAGCGTCTGTTAAAGTACCCCGTGAGCTGGGCAATCGACAGGTGTCGCATCGATCACACCTAGCGTTCCGCTGCATTCATCAAAGTGCACCAGCGTTTTATGCAGAACTCCCTTTCATGACCTGCGCATGCGTTGCCGGCAGACGCTTTCCCGCTTGACTGAAGGTCAAGGGTCTATGGTCAAATTCGAGATAGCTGGTGTAACAGCCGCTGCTTGCATTACGCCATGTGTCAAACCTGAATAGCACCAGTTATACTCATGGTTTGACCTCTAGCTACATTCAAGGTGAAACTTGCGGCCCCACTGTCCTCTAGCTGCATTCAAAGTCACACCTCCTGCCCAGATGACGCCTTGTAAAGCTGGCGTAGTGAAGCTTTTTGCTTCAAAAAGCGTAAAAAATGAAACAAGAAAACAAACTGCAGCTTCACTAGGAATTGAATAATAAAGAAAAAAAAGTCGCCGTAGCTCAGTTGGCAGAGCACCGGGCGCGGTATTCGGAGGTCGTGGGTTCGGATCTCACCGGCGGCATGGTTATTTTTTCTACTGCTTTATAAGTAATTTTGTTTAAAACAATTGATTAGCGCAACAAATTAAAAAAATAAAAACAGTCCCCTATGCACCTTGGTTTCGGTGTCTCTTGGCTTCTTTCATATATATATATATATATATATATATATATATATATATATATATATATATATATATATATATATATATATATATATATATATATGTGTGTATATATGTGTGTGTGTGTGTGTGTGTGTGTTTGTGTGTGTGTGTGAGAGAGAGAGAGAGAGAGATGCCAAAAGCCACAGAAACCAAGGAGCACAGGTTTTTTAAATTTTTGGTGTTGACCAGTGGAAATTATTTGCGATTATCGCCTAAAGGTTGTTGATTAGAAAGAAGCATGGGATGGCCTAAAAAATTGGGCAACTCATTTACCGTGACAGAGGTGGCTGAGTGTGATTAGGGTTCCAACAAGCCTAAATTATGCAGGCAGGGGAGTAAGCACAAGAAAGAAAAAAACGCCGCTGCCTTGTTGAAGCAGAAATGAGCACATGCGTGGCTTGGTCTAGCCTCTTTCCCAGATATCAAGGCTTAGAGACTTGTTCAGAATGTTCAAGACACCTTCGTTAGTGACGCAATACGCCGCAGCAATATACCGTTCAGATATGTGGATACCTGTTAGGCTGGGCAGCAGATTGGACAGCCGTCGCCTTAGTTCACTTGGTAGAGCGCCAGACGCGATATTTGGAGGTCGTGGTTTCGAATCCCACCGGTGGCATGGTTGTTTTTACTGCGGCTTTATAAGTAATTTGTAGCGCCGATCGATTGGCGCTACAAATTAAACGAACATTCCCCTATGCACCTTGGCTTCCGTGACTGTTGTCTTCCTTCATGTGTGTGGTGCGCGTGTGCGTGCGTGTGCGCGCGTGTGTGTGTGTGTGTGTGTGCACGAGAAGCCAGCAGCCACAGTAATCAAGGAGCACAGTTTTTTTTAATTAGTGGTGTTGATCAGTGGAAATTATTTCTGAATATTTTATCACCTAAAGGTAATTGACTAGAGAGAAACATGGGATGGCCTAAAAAATTGGGCAACTGATTTACCATGACAGAGGTGGATGAGTGTGGTTAGGGGTCCAAGAAGCTTAATTTATGCAAGAAGAAATAAACCGTGGAATAACAAAAAGAAAATACCCAAATAAATGATAGAAGATCAGTACGAAAGCTTATGATGGTAGGCGTTTTGTTTCTAGATGAAAATTTTGAACGGCAGAGATGTTCACGGTGCGGGAAGAGGTAGACGATGACCGCGACAGCGCGGGCACAGAGCGCGCATTCGGAATGTGCCGCGAGTAGGAGCACGAAGAAAAAAAGAATACCTGGGGTTAAGAAGAAGAAGTAGGAGCTGCTGCGGCGAGCTCTTCTTTTTTTACCAAAATGTTGACTGTTATTTAACTGCAATATTGTTCTGTTGTTTTTATTCACTGATTTTTCAAAATTCACGATTGGTGCTACAATTTTGTCATCTCCCATGGAAACTTCTTTGTTTATTCAACTACACCTTGGCCAATCCCCTGCGTGGGTATGTGCCATATACCTGGGGTGAAGAAGAAGAAGAAGAAGCGGCAGTGGCTGCGCTCATAGAGTGGTGAAAGAGCAAGAAGGCGAGCTTCCGAGTTCAATTACTGCGAGGTCGCATCCGCGACAACCAAGCCCAAGCGCCCCGCCTTCCCGCTCGGGTTCAGCAACGTGGCCATTCCTGACGACCTGCCAAGCGCATCGCAGATCGGCCCCACTACCACCTCCGCCGACTCAGACAGGGAGGAATTCTGGGGACGGAGGAGCCTCGTATCTCGACCGCGGCGACCTTCATCCATCTGTCGCAGTCTCCGCGAGGTGGTCGTGTTGAACGAGATGGAGCAGCCGCTGCAGCCTGCGGAACTGGAGGGGGCCCGCGGAGATGCCCCAGTGTCCGCGCCTGTACATGCACCAAGAGCGGGAGACCACCGACGCCAGCTACCAGCACACCAAGTTACGCGTGGAGTCAGGTTTGTCTCCCGCCCGGCGAACTGGAGGATGGGCAACCACATCAAAGTGGCCTTTCTACGTGTAGTTCTCGTCCTTGCCGCTACAGAACTCATCTACATGACCGCGACGGAGTGGATGCGGATCCAGCGCGGGAATTTTTGGCGCACAAGCCCG
The DNA here is from genome assembly GCA_030143305.2 of Amblyomma americanum. Lineage (NCBI taxonomy): Eukaryota > Metazoa > Arthropoda > Arachnida > Ixodida > Ixodidae > Amblyomma > Amblyomma americanum. Next base: position 81,476 of record JARKHS020027535.1, read on the forward strand.
CTGCGACACTGTGTTAAGAACGCAGATCTCCCGCTCCTCCCAAGTTGTGGCAGCACGCCGTGCAAAATGTAGCGGTCTCATCTCAAATCCTCCGTCAATCGGTCACAGAACCCATGCAAAGACTTCTAACGATTTGTGTGTGACGGCTGGAGGAAACAGCACCGTGTGCTGTCTGTTGTGGATGCTGCACAGGATATGATGTACACCCATGCGCTCAATGACATTCAAAGGGATCCCGGATTCTTCACATGTAAAAATACTGCAGCAGCGTCGGTGCCGAACGTCCGAAAAAGGGTAGCCGATTTGGTTGCGTCCTGCGTGCAGTATTCTCGGAAAAGTCTACACGAACTGAAAATGTTCATGGCTGAACGACAGCTCCCAAGGCCTGCTACATCACCCAAGGATCTGTTAGAGGTTTTGCTCTACTTCTCAGGAAAGTGGAATCTCCACTTATGGTTCCCCTTGACCTTATACCTGGCATCTTACCGCAGCGGGACGTGACAGCCCTTGCTCAAGATTGTAAACAGCGTCACGTTCCGAGCCTGGATAGCTTTGATGCGTGCGATGAGCGGCCAAGGAAAAGAGCTGACACGCGGGAGGCTCTTACCCTCAGCATAGCCTTCTTGTGGTTACCGAACTAGGTTGCATGGCAGACAAATAATTTGCGAATGGCACACTTCCGCGCATCGATCATCCCTGGTCAGCGCACGCCCGCCTCTGCCTTGTTGAAGAAGAAATGAGCACATACGTGGCTTGGTCTAGCCTCTTACCCAGACATCAAGGCGTAGAGACTCTGGTTCAGAATGTTCGAGACAACTTGTTTAGTGACGTATTACGCCGCAGCAATATACCGTTCAGATATGTGGGTACCTGTAGGCTGCGCAGCAGATTGGACAGCAGTCGCCGTAGCTCACTTGGTAGAGCGCCGGACGCGATATTGGAGGTCGTGGGTTTGATCGCACCGGCGGCATGGTTGTTCTTTCTGCTGCTTTATTAGTAATATGTAGCGCCATTCCATTGGCGCTACAAATCAAAAACTAGAAACATTCCCCTATGCACCTTGGTTTCGGTGACTGTTAGCTTCCTTCATGTGTGTGAGTGTGTGCACGAGAAGCCAACAGCCACAGAAATCAATGAGGACAGGTTTTTTTTATTTTGTGGTGTTGATCAGTGGATATTATTTGTGAATATTTTATCGCCTAAAGGTAACTGATCAGAAAGAAACATGGGATGGCCTAAATAATTGGGCAACTCATTTACCATGACAAAGGTGGATGGGTGTGGTTAGGTGTCCAACAAGCTTAATTTTTGCAAGAAGAAATAAAGCGTGGAATAACAAAAAGAAAATACCAAAATAAATGGTAGAAGATCAGTGCGAAAGCTAATAATGGTAGGCGTTTTGTTTCTAGGCGAAAATTTTTAACGGAAGAGCAGTTCATGGTGCGGGAAAATGTAGATGATGACCGCGACAGCGCGGGCACCACGCGCGGCCTTCGGAACGTGGCACGAGTAGGTGCACGAAGAAGAAGAGTAGGAGCAGCTGCGGCGGTGCCGGCGCTCACAGAGTGCTGAAAGAGCTAGAAGGCGAGCTTCCGAGGCTACCTGGGCACTTACTGCGACCTCACGTCTGAGGCAACAAAGCCCGAGTGCCAAGCCGTCCCGCTCGGTTTCAGCAACGTGGCCATTCCTGACGACCTGCCAAGCGCCTCGCACAGCGGCCCCACTAACACCTACGCCGACTCAGACCTGGAGGAATCCTGGGATTGAGGAGCCTCGCATCTCGGCCGTGGCGACCTTCGTCCATACGTCGCAGTCTCCGCGAGGTGGTTGTGTTCAACGAGATGAAGCAGACGCTGCAGCCTGCGGATCTGGAGGGGGCTCCCGGTGACGCCCCAGTGTCCACGCCTGCACATCACTAAGGGCGGGAGACAACCGACGCCAGCTACCAGTACACCAAGGTACGGGGGAAGTCAGGATTGTCTCCCGCTCGGCGAACTGGAGGCTGTGCAAACGCATCAATGTGGTCTTTCTACGTGTAGTTCTCGTCTCTGGCGCTACAGCACTCATCTACATGAGCACGACGGAGTGGATGCGGATCCAGCACGGGGATTTTCGGCGCACAAGCCCGCTGCGACACTCCGCTAAGAACGGAGATCTCCCGCTCCTCCCAAGTTGGGACAGCACGGTGTGCAGAATTTAGTGGTCTCATCTCAAATCCTCCGTAAATCGGTCACAGAATCCATGCAAAGACTTCAATCGATTTGTGTGCGACGGCTGGAGGAAACAGCACCGTGTGCTGTCTGTTGTGGATGCTGCACAGGACATGATGTACACCCATGCGCTCAATGACATTCAAAGGGATCCCAGATTGATCACAAGTAAAGACACTTCAGCAGCGTCGGTGCCGAACGTCCGAAAAAGGGTAGCCGATTTGGTTCCGTCCTGCGTGCAGTATTCTCGGAACAGTCTACACGAACTGAAAATATTCATGGCCGAACGACACCGCCCATGGCCTGCTACATCCCCCAGGGACCTGTTAGATGATTTGCTCGACTTCTCAGGAAAGTGGAATCTCGGCTTATGGTTGCACCTGTCCATATACCTTCCACTTTACCGAAGTGGGACGGGACAGCCCTTGCTCAAGATTGGAAACAGCGTCACGTTCCGAGCCTGGATAGCTTTGATGCGTGCGATTAGCGGCCAAGGAAGGGAGACACCGCTGTCACAACGCTACCGGAAGTACACCAGAAGTGGGCTGGGTCTCTTCGGAGTTTCGGAGTCAGTAGCAGAACTCCCACCTGCTATCCAGGAGGTAGATCTACTGACACTGGATGGTTAGGGCCCGCGATGGCCGATCCAGAGCAGAAGATCCTCCGCATGTCATTTTCCAACATAACTGCATCTGCGACACCTGGCATCCCAACCGGCAGCTGGTTGCCCCTTCTCAACGAGTACCTCGCCTGGGCGCGGCTCTTTTCTGCTAACAATGAATTGCGGTTGATGAACCCCGGGCTTCTCTGGGCTGTTGCTTACCTCTGGGTACGTAGGGCTGAGACGCGGGAGGCTCTCACCCTGAGCCTAGGCCTTCGCCTGGTTACCAAACTAGGTTGGATGGCAGACAAATAAATTGCGAATGGCACACTTTAGCGCATCGATCATCCCTGGTCAGCGCACACACGCTGCTGCATTGTTGAAGTAGAAATCAGCACAGGCGTTGCATGGTCTAGGCTCTTTTCCAGACATCGAGGCATAGAGACTCTCGTTGAGATTGTTCCAGACTCCTTCGTTAGTGACGTAGTATGCCGCAGTAATATACCGTTCAGATATGTGGGTACCTGTTAGACTGCGCAGCAGATTGGACAGCCTTCGCCATAGGTCACTTGGTAGAGCGCCGGTCGCTACATTCGGAGGTCGTGGGTTCGGATCCCACCGGCGGCATGGTTGTTTTTCCTACTGCTTTGCAAGTAATTTGTAGCGCCAATCGATTGGCGCTACAAATTACAAAATAGAAACATTCACCTATGCACCTTGGCTTCTTGTGACTGTTTGCTTCCTTCATATGTGTGTGTGTGTGTGTGTGTGTGTGTGTGTGTGTGTGTGTGTGTGTGTGTGTGTGTGTGTGTGTGTGTGTGTGTGTGTGTGTGTGTGTGTGTGTGTGTGTGTGTGTGTGTGTGTGTGTGTGTGTGTGTGTGCACGAGAAGCCAACAGCCACAGAAATCAAGGAGCACATTTTTTTAATTAGTGGTGTTGATCAGTGGAAAATATTTCTGAATATTTTATCGCCTAAAGATATTTGATTAGATGGTTTATGGTTAATACAGGTTCAACGTTCCAAAGCGACTCAGGCTATGAGAGACGCGGTGATTGATTAGAAAGAAACATGGGATGGCCTAAAAAATTGGGCAACTCATTTACCATGACAGAGGCGGATGACTGTGGTTAGGGGTCCAACAAGCTTAATTTATGCAAGAAGAAATAAAACGTGGAATAGCAAAAAAAATACCCAAATAAATGGTAGAAGATTAGTACGGAACCTTATGATGGTAGGCGTTTTGTTTTTAGGTGAAAATTTTGAACGGCAGAGCAGTTCATTGTGCGGCAATAGGTTTGACGATGACCGCGACAGCGCGGGTACCACGCGCGGCATTCGGAACGTGGCGCGATTAGGAGCACGAAGAAGAAGACTAGGAGCAGCAGAGGCGGTGCCAGCGCTCAGAGAGGGCCAACAGAGCTAGAAGGCGAGCTTCCGAGGCTTCCTGTGCACTCACTGCGACCTCAAATCCGCGACAACCAAGCCCAAGTGCCCCGCCTTCCCGCTCGGGTTCTGCAACGTGGTCATTGCTGACGACCTGCGAAATGCCTCGCACAGCGGCCGCACTACCACCTCCGCCGACTCAGACCTGGAGGTATTCTGGGGCCGGAGGAGCCTCGTATCTTTGCGCGGCGACCTGGGTCCATCTGTCGCAGTCTCCTCGAAGTGGTCGTGTTGAACGCGATGGAGCAGCCGCTGCAGCCTGCGGCTCTGGAGGGGGCCCGGGGAGACGCCCCAATGTCCTCACCTGTACATGCACCAAGGGCTGGAGACCACCGACGCCAGCTACCAGCACACCAAGGTACGAGGGGAGTCAGGTTTGTCTCCGGTCCGGCGAACTGGAGGCTGGGCGACCACATCAAAGTGGTCTTTCTACCTGTAGTTCTCGCCCTTGCCGCTACAGCACTCATCTATATGACCACGACGGACTGGATGCGGATCCAACGCGGGGATTTTTGGCGCACAAGCCCGATGCGACACCGCGTTAAGAATGCAGATCTGCCGCTCCTGCCAAGTTGTGGCAGCACGGCGTGGAAAATGTAGTGGTCTCATCTCAAATCCTTCGTCCTTCGGTCACGGAACCTATGCAAAGACTTCTATCGATTTGTGTGTGACGGCTGGAGGGAACAGCACCGTGTGCTGTCTGTTGTGGATGCTGCACAGGGCATGATGTACACCCATGCGCTCAATGACATTCAAAGGGATCCTGTATTCGTTAAATTTAAAACACTGCAGCAACGTCGGTGCCGAACGTCCGAAAAAGGGTAGCTGATTTGGTTGCGTCCTGCATGCAGTATTCTCGGAACAGTCTACAAAAACTGAAAATGTTCATTGCCGAACGACAGCTCCCATGGCCTGCTACATCTCCCAGGGACCTGTTAGAAAATTTGCTCGCCTTCTCAGGAAAGTGGAATCTCCACTTGTGGTTCCATGTCACCTTATACCTGGCACCTTACCGCAGCGGGTCAAGACAGCCCTTGCACAAGACTGGAAACAGCGTCACGTTTTGAGCCTGGATAGCTTTGATGCGTGCGATGAGCGGCCAAGGAAAAGAGACCCCGCTGTCACTACGCTACCGGAAGTACACCAGAAGCGTGCTGGGTCTCTTCGAAGTTTCGGAATCAGGAGCAGAAGAACTCGCCACTGCTATCCAGGAGGTGGGCCTGCTAACACTGGATGGGTTAGGGCCCGCTATGGCCGATCCAGAACAGAAGATCCTTCGCATGTCATTTCCCAACTTAACTGCAACTGCGACACCTGGCATCCCAATCGGCCGCTGGTTGCCCCTTCTCAACGGGTACTTCGCCTGGGCGCGGCTCTTTTCTGCAAACAGTGCAGTTGGAGAACCCCGGGCTTCTCCTGGGCTGTTGCTTCCCTCCGGATGTATAAGGCTGAGACGCGGGAGGCTCTTACCCTCAGCATAGGCCTTCGTGTGGTTACCGAACTAGGTTGAATGGCAGACTAATAAACTGCGAATGGCACACTTCAGCGCATCGATCATCCCTGGTCAGCGCACACACGCCGCTGCCTTGTTGAAGTAGAAATCAGCACAGGCGTTGCATGGTCTAGCCTCTTTCCCAGACGTCAAGGCGTAGAGTGTCTAGTTCAGAATGTTCGAGACATCTAGGTTAGCGTCGTAATACGCCGCAGCATTATACCGTTCAGATATATGGGTACCTCTTAGTCTGCGCAGCAGATTGGACATCCATCGCCGTAGCTGAGTTGGCAGAGCACCGGTCGCGATATTCGGATTTCGTGGGTTCGAATCCCACCGGCGACATGGTTGATTTTCTGCTGCTTTATAAGTAATCTGTAGCACCAATCGATTGGCGCTACAAATTAAAAAATATACACATTCTCCTATGCACCTTGGTTTCGGTGACTGTTGGCTTCCTTCATATGTGCGTGTGCGTGGATGAGAAGCCAACTGCCAGAGAAACCAAGGTGCACAGGTTTTTTAATTTGAGGTGTTGATCAGTGGAAATTATTTGTGAATATTTCATCGCCTAAAGGTAATTGATTAGAAAGAAACTTGGGATGGCCTAAAAATTGGGCAAGTCATTTAGCGTGACAGAGGTGGCTTAGTGTGGTTAGGGGTCCAACAAGATTAATTTATACAAGGGGGTAAGTACGAGAAAGAAGAAAAAAACGTGGAATAGCAAAAATAAAACACCCAAATAAAGGGTGAAGGTCAGTACGAAAGCTTATGATGGTAGGCGTTTTGTTTCTAGATGAAAATGTTGAACGGCAGAGCAGTTCATGGTGCGGGAAGAGGTAGATGATGACCGTGACAGACATGGAAATGTTCATGGCCGAACGGCACCTCCCATGGCCTGCTACATCTCCCAGGGACCTGTTAGATGTTTTGCTGCACTTTTCTGGAAAGTGGAATCTCCACTTATGGTTCCACTTGACCTTATACCTGGTTATCGCCAGGCAATTAGGCTACTCAACAAAGAGAGAATGAGCGTTAGAAGGCGAAGAGAGCAACGGAGACGCCCGAACAGTGAGGAACGCCTTGCCAAACGGAGATGCCAGGCTGCCGAGAGTAATAGACGGCGCACAGTCGTAGAGATGGAGCCCATGGAAGGCGTCAGTCAACGCGAACCAACAGAAGAGGATGTGAAAGCCCTCCGTGTGAATGATCACACCATTCTAGTTTCCTAATAACAAGCGCAGCCAGAGAAACGTACTACCTCTCTCTACGTATATCCTGGCATAGCTGAGCTATGCCACTGCCAATTTTTTTTTTACTCGAGAGTACGAATCAGCCCTTTCGTCAAGCTGTGTGGACATCATAAGTGTGAAATGCACCATTTTCGTACTGGATGCTCAAATCCGCGCTGTACGTACCACTCGGCCTCTCTTAGGTGTCACTGCAGGTCTATGCAGATTTCTCGTTTTTCTGACTACGAATTCCCGGCTTCGCCCCGTGCCGTGCCATGAACGATCACTGATGAGCGCATCGCCGTCACTATGACGAGGATTTCATGTCTTCGTGTTTCACCACCTAATGTCTCTCTACACGAAAATCGAGCGTAATAGATACCACTTCGAAAGTGTGATGCTTCAATAGAGAACCTGTATAGCGCTTAATTCTGGGGTGCAGCGATCAGCGCGGCCTTGGTTACAGAGACTGAAAAGTGGGAACCACAGTATAGAAATAAATTATAAGCTACAAAACAAGAAGCAAATAGGTTTCCTTGAGCAGCATGAGTACAGCAAAACATTGGTGGTGCTATAGCTCTGGTTAACCCCGGTCGAAAGCTAAAAGTTGCATCTCCCTGGCAGCGTTTGTGGTCGAGCGACTGGCGGTTTCCACAGACAGCCATTCTGGGACACACACAGTAGTGTGAATTTTTTTTATTCCTTAAATATCTTGCTTTCTTCGAAACTACATTACACGCGCTCTCCCAAGACACTATATATTTATTGTGGCTTTGGCTATAGTTACTACTGTATTACTGCTCGTCGTATGCGGAGATATGAAACCAAATCCGGTTGCAAACGACACGCAAGATTCTGCGCCATTTTCTTTCCCCAAAAACCAGTTATTATTATTAATCCCACAGATAACTTCAGAAAGGCTGCGGTGGCTCAGTGGTTAGTGCGCTCGGCTACTGACCGGACTACCCCGGTTTGATCCCGAGCGAGGCGGCTGCGTTTCGATGGAGGCGAAACACAAAGGCGCCCGTGTGCTGTGCGATGTCAGTGCACGTTAAGATCCCCAGGTGGTCGAAATTATTCCAGAGACCTGCGCTACGCACCTTTCTTCCTTCATTCTCTTAGTCCAATCTTTACCCCTTATCTTGCGGTGCGGTTCAGGTGTCCGTCGAGATGTGAGACAGACACTGCGCCATTTCCTTTCCCCCAAAACCAATTTTCAATTTCAATTTTTAAATTGAAAAAGAAATTGTTTTTTTTGGGGGGGGGAGGGAGGAAATGGCGCAGTGTTAGACAGGCGTAATTTCTTTTTCCTAAAACCAACTTTCATTTTCCTTCGCTTACTATCATCTGCGTTGCAGGGACAAAGAGGCACTTTTTTTTATTCGAGAAGTGTGCCATGAGGCATAAGTTGAAAAAAGAAAGGGGGAGAAGGAATGCACGGGGTTGAAAGTTAAAAGAAGGAGTGAAGAAACGTTGCGCTGAGGTAGTCGCAGAGGTTGCTAATGAAACGGTTGTCCGTAGTTCATTTCACATAGTCACTTTCGCGGTTCCACCGCAGGCCCACCTCCCTCAAGAACCGTTTTCTGATAGCAGCCGTCGCTGGGCACGTCCACACAAGTGCCCCACATCACAAATGTCCGGTGCAGCGCTACAGTGAGGGCACCTCTCAGGTGCTGGCAGATCTTTGGCACGCCACCGATGACGGACAGATGGTGTCAGAGCCGACCCTGCCCGAATCCGGCGCACGGATACCTCCTCCTGCCGAGTAAGACTACGGGGGAGAGGGTGCGAACACGGAGGAATTCAGAGCGCGTGTTCGCTGGCGCAGAACTTCGGAATCGGAAACATGGGACAGGAACGGATCTGGGGGAAGAGGGGAAGGTGGCGGATCGTCTAATGTATGAAGATGAGTCATAGCATCCGCTTGAATGTTATGTGGATCCTGGGCATGGCCTCAAATCCAGTGTATGCGCACAGGATATGTATACTTTGCGCAGAGCACATGAATTGATTGTGAAATCTGGAACGTCCGTCGAACAGCCTTAAGCTGTTTAAGGGCGGCACGGGAGTCGGTGTAAATATGAACTGTATTGAATGTTGGAACGAGCGTAAGGGAAGCAATGGCATTATAAATGGCTTGAAGTTCCAATGCCAGGGGAGTGCACGTATCCGCAGTATACGTCGCGCTAGAGTTGAGATGCGGATGAGATGAACTATACACAGCAGTAACTCCCCTCGATGCAGAATGTGATGCATCCGTGTATAATATGCACCCTTCAGGCAGATACGCTGCTGATACCGACGTGGAAACAGTGGGGCGATTGTCAGTGAGCTGGCAATAGGACCACGGTGGAAGTGTCTTTAAACGATGAAGTTTGAGAGACTGTTCCGAGCTCTATTTGCCACCCGTTGGTCGATGATTTCACTGAGTGTATTAAGTTGGGCGAACTCCTATAGCACAGGTATGGGTGTTAAACGAGGCAGATATGTTATGACGCGCATAGCCGCACGATTGATAGCTTCAAGAGAGTCCCACTGTCTGCGAGTGAGACGTTGAAATTGTGCCTGATATAATATCCGTGGCTGAAGGATAGAGCGCAGAAGCTGGCGGGCCGTATGAGCACGTGCGCCACCAGAGCGCATAGCTATGCGACGAATCAGACCTAGAGGAGCGTGAGCCGATTTACGGGTGGCTGTCAGCCACGGGGTGCCAGTCCCAGATGTATGGAGGAGAAGACCAAGAATGCGAATAGTTTCTACCTGAGGAATCAGAGAATTATGTACCGTAAAATTTAAAGGGGGAGCTTTCCGTAAGCCGGCTTTATTTCCAATTCGAATGAAACATGATTCAGTAGGAGAGAGGGTTAGACCCAGAGGTGGGAGGCGAGATGTCAATACATCCAGCCCGTGTTGAAGGACCGACTGATGAACATACCCATCTGGATAACAGCACCACAAGGTTATATCATCAGCATACGCAAGCACGCGGATAGAAGGGATGGACTCTAGGGCTCGAATAAGAGGAATTAAAGCCACATTAAATAAAGTGGGGGCGAGAACGGAGCCCTGCGGCGCTCCTCTATTGGAAGTGAAGTTACCAAAGGGCTTTCCGTGGACACGCACGCTTAAGGTTCGATTTGCTAAAAAGGCGTGAATGGAGAGGAGGAACCGGTGAGGGAGACCAAGAGTTTGAAGGGAGGCGAGAATGGCAGAGTGAAGGATGTTATCATATGCCTTTGTTATGTCTGTAGCGATTACGGTTCCTACAAGGTGACTCTGCGGAGAGTGGTCAAGCACGCCAGCAGCCAAAGTAGCAAGGCCGTCCTCCGTTCCAATTTGTGGGCGGAAACCAATTTGGGAATCTGGGTAACAATCATGGGATTCCAGCCACCACGACAAGCGTGCGGCTAGAATGTTTTCGTAAAGCTTGCAGATGGTAGGCGTAAGGAAAATTGGACGAAGGGCCGAGAGAGATACTGAAGGCTGACCTAAGTTGGGTATTGGAACCACAATAGAATGCTTCCAGTCTCCCGGCATGGCGCCAGAAAGCCACACTTCGTTAAAAGTATCCAGTAGGGTTTGCAAAGCCCTCCCTTCCAAGTTACGGAATAAGGAGTTAGGTATGCCGTCGTGCCCGGGAGTAGTAGTAGTTTTAAACGTTCAATGGAGGCCAGCAGCTCTGCCATGGTGAGGTCAGAAGTAATCCCATCGGAGGGCTCTGTAACCGATAAGTCAGATGGAGACGTAGCGGTGCAGTCATGGTTTAGAAAAAATTGACAGGCCGCTTGTTGTGCAAATGTGTCCTCATCCACATGTAGCGCGAGGCGAATGCTCTCTGTGTAATCTGCAACCTGAGAAGGGCGCTCCATGGTGTGAAACACTCTCCAAAGATGTCGATTTCCCTGCGTAGAGGACAGGCGGGCACACCATGCAGCCCAGCGTTGCCTGCCTAGCCGCTTTGCATAGCGCCGCGCCCGTGCGGTAGCGCGGTGAAGAGTAGGAAGAGCCGATGGGTCATCAGGGTGACGAGTAGCATAAAGATCCGCCTGGCGACGAAGAGCCCACTGATTCAAGAGATGTAAGTCCGGATTTGGGTCGTCTTCATTTACAATAGTGGTAATAGTGTGAGTAGCGAGAACAGCAGAGAGAGTAGACAGTGCTGAAGAGGGGTTGAATGTAGATAAGTGATTGTCTGCGCGTACAGAGTCCCATGATGTTATTCGTACAGTGCGGCGTATTTTCCGTAGACGCGTAGGCGTGAGGGAGATAAAAATAGGGCTGTGATCGCTACCCCAAGTATCAGAATCAACAGCCCAACGAGGGTTACCGGGGCCTAAATACCAAGTCAAATCAGGTGAATACGGGCCACCTTGTAGGCGGGTAGAAGTATTCGGGTGGTTTAAAAGTTGAAAGGAATGATCCGAAAAGCTCCCTTGGATGTGTGCACCCCTTGAGAAATCCGATGGGTAACCCCACGCAGTGTGTGCGCCGTTGAAGTCACCACCAACTAGAATAGGGATACCCTAGTTGGTAGATCGTAGAAAACGAACCCATCCCAGATTGGGAGATGCGGAGCCAGGACGACTATAAAAAGAAACTAGGACAAGGGGTGTGCGTGCAGGTTTTACGAGAAGGGCGACAACCTCTTGACGTGTGTTTCACCACCGTGAAAGGTCGAGCGGTGTGTGCGGAACTGAACTGTGAATATAAATTGCAGATTTACCTGGGCTGAGGGAGAAGGCGGTGCAACGGCGATCAGGGATAGAGGGTGAATGGTATGCGCAGAAACCTGAAAGGCGTGGGAGTGCATTATGCTCTTGTAGTAGCAACGCCCATGCCCTCAGCTTTCCGTCGCGAAGGCGGATATTCACTTCAGATGCCTTATTAGCGAATCCTCGACAGTTCCACTGCACTACCACCGATGATGATGCGCTATCCATGACGAGGCCGAAGAGCTTCCACGATGAGGGATGTCACCTGCTTCATCAGCGCTAATATCTTATCCACTGTCGGGGTAGTCACGGCTAACAGGTGGTCGGCACCTGATTGTGGCCCAGTGCTTACCCTAGGTGATTCCTCTGATGATTGCTCCCAAGTTATTAGAATTCTTCGAGAGGATTGAGAACGACGCTGTTCCCGGCGCTGGGTGAGTTCGTCTAGTCGGCGGCGAGCCTCCGCGATTGCATTGTCTAAAGCTGTGTCTTCATCTGTGGTATCCACATATGATGGATGCACTGGACGTTTTGGCCTACCATTTTATCTGGGAAGGTGAGCCGCTTGTGCATATGTACGCTGGTGAGGAGACGTATGGTGAGCAGCGGGCTCAGATAAAGGAATTTCAGGGAAGTCATCGTCACATGCGAGAGCTGCAAAGAGATTACTTGTAGGAACATCCATTTTTGCAGGCTACTTGTGAAACTTCTTCGCCTTGGTCTTCTTTGGACAAGCGGGGGAGAGAATGTCATGGTCCGGCGATTTGCACAAGGCACAAGGAACTGTTGGTTCATTCATGTCGGCCACAGCTGCTGGATTAGGGCAGGTATTTTGCATATGTCCTTCTTTGTGGCAGTGATAAAAAAATACGACGAGGTCGGAAGGGCTGTGGTTTGACGATCGCACCGTACTAGGTAAGGTACTTCGGGAGAGTCAACGGGCCTTGCAGGATGAGCAGGTATGAGACCCGGCGACCCATAGGCCGTGCTTGCAGTACAACGTGAGTTGAGCAGCGAATATTTGCGCGCACCTCCTCGGGAGTGCTCGTGCTGTCAACATGATAAACCATGCAGCGGAGTGTATCAGGACCAGATGCAAAATATATTTGCACCGGGACATGCTTGCTGTCATCCAGGGGGATCCGCGTAACTGCGCAAAGTTTCTGGGCGTCCATCAAGGATGAGAAGTTTACCGTGATGGTGTTTGATGGGCGATGGACGAAAACCCGCAGTAGTTCGAATAGCCAAGAGCGTGGTCAATTGTGGCTTGAACATTCCGGGCAGGGATGGCAGTCATATGAAAGCGCAATGTAGGCTTGATGGTAACGCGGAACGAGTTCGCAGCAAGCGGAAGACAGCCTTGACTCACGGGAGGCATCTGTGGAGGAGGATCAGACGCTGGTGACGGCCCTTGGTGGGAATACTGAATTGGTGCGACGGGCACAGTTTCTTGAGGGAGTGCCACGGGCATGGAGGCGGTGGAGCAGTACATGTCACAGGCCAAAGTCGTAGCATCGGAAGACGGCGCAGGCTGGAGGCCCGGAGGCGCTGACGATTGCGTGGACGTGGAGGCTGCGTCAGGTGGCAACACAGCGGGCATCCGCGTAGCTGTCGTCAACAACGCAGAATCCATGCATACGCGTAGCGCGACCTCGCTCGGAACGCCGAGCTAAGCCTAGCTTGCCCCTGAGGGTTCCGGTTGGGTTTTCTCACTTGAGAATGCGCCAACCTTGCCGGTAATTTCTACGCAGGGGCGTCGTCAGCATTCGGTCTCACGGAGGGCACGGTCCGACCCAAGCCACACGCGAGAAGACAGCAAAAAGCGAAAACACAGACCTAGAAGCAGACACGTAACCACCCACTAGGTCTTCGTCTTCTTCTTTCCCAAAGAGGCACTTATTAGCATCATTATAACAGCATACAAGGCCGCCTTTGGCCTGCCCGGAAACTGCAACTCAGATCGACTGCTGCATTTGGGAATTTTTAACACGCTCGCTGAGCTAATCGAAGCCCATAAGACGGCCCAAGTGACCCGCTTGTCGCGCACTGTTCCGGGACGCGTAATTCTCGACAAATTCCACATCCACCCCGCTGAGAAGGTATGTGCAACATCACATTTTTCAGGCGACATTAGTAGTAGACTAGCTGTTAAACCGGTAGCCAAGAACATGCTGCCAGGAAGACACGACGCCCGCAGGAAATCAAGGGCGCAGGCCTTTGAGAAACACTACGAGTACTTACCACGAGAAGTGTATGTGGATGCAGCCCACACATCAAAGGCGGAACTTACGTGTCATGTATGGCCACTCCAAATTCAGCCCTTGTTAACGTCGCAACCTTCTACGCTCGCTCTATACGCGAGGCAGCAGCAGCTATCGCAAGGGCCATCGCGGATCCCCGCACCAAAGCCATTCTAAGCGACTCTAAGAGCGGCATTGAAAATTTCGCCAAAAACTTGGTAAGCGCGCTCGCAATGCGAATTATACATCGCTGAACTCACGATCACAACATCAATCTGGTATGGGTTCCGGCTTACACGGGTAACTCCGAAAACGAGGGGTCGACTGTCAAGCCCGAGGTTTAAGCAACCGGGGGACGGGAGACCTCTAAGGAACGGACGCTTCCGCCGTGGCGCCTCGCTCGTACGCTGAGATTACAAATTTTATCGCGAGCTACGATGCACTTATCCCGCCCCTGACCCCGAGCTGGACAAGGCGCAAGCCACGACACTCAAACGCCTACAATCAAAGGCAATTCTTTGCCCCTACCGATTACTTTAATTACAAACGGTGAATATGACCCTGCATGCCCACAGGGTGGTCGAAATAAGTCCGAAGGCCTCCATGTCGGTACCTCTTTCTTCCTTTCTTCTTTCACTCTTTCCTTTACCCCTTCCTTTACGGCGTGGTTTAGGTGTCCGCCGATATGCGAGAGAGATACTGTGCCATTTCCTTTCCCCAAAAAACAATTTTCATTTTCGGGCCACTAACACCATATTTTATGGTAATGCGCTAGCAAATACCCTCCGACGACACTTTTGCCAGTTCCGTCGGCGGAGGAATCGGACAAGCTCTTAGGCAGTTCAAAGAAAATTGGAGGACGCTTAAGCTTCGCCTTCGAGTGTGAAACGCGAGAGCGTTGCAGCGCTGCCAGGGAGTCCACGGAACCCCATCGCCCCGTCGGCGCGACGCCTTGGCCGTAAGACAAATCGCTTTGCTGCGTACAGTGAAACGGACGCGCGGAGCCGCAAACCACATAGAAGCGCTTCCAGGTGCCTTGCCGAAACGCGCGGGACACAAATTGCAGTCGTAGTTCGTCTGCACATCGTTCTCGACACACCCGATGAGACGAACGCCAGCATAGGTTCCCCGCCGAACGAACGGGCAGCAAGCCGCAAGCGTCGTGGTGAACGCGTTTTGGATGCGCCCTGCTTTGTTCGCCGCTCAAGGCGTGATTCCTGCGTGCCAGAGAGAGGGTTTGCGAAGCAGAGATGCCGTGCGGCTGGCCCATGCTTTCGTAATCAGCCGAATCCTCTATTCGGTCCCTTATCTACCCCCGAGGAAACACGACGAAGTTCAGGTAATACTCCGCAAAATGATGAAGAGGGCACTTGACCTCAGCAGGAAACGAAGCTGCAGACGCCGCGGCCCGAGCACTCATTCACCGGGCGTTCCCATTGGCTCCTGAGCACCTGGAACCTGAAGACAGCTACTTACTCTCGGATATGCCTCGGATTACCACGTTGTGCCTCGAACAAAGGCATGATTGAGGAATCTCGTGCGTGCCCAATATCGGTCTACCTGTCACACGAACCACTTCATGTATATTTACGTGCGCTTACACGGCACCGCTGTCACCCGCTGACGAAGATTTTTGATGAGCGACCGGACAGCAGTTTTGCACGCGCACTGCGCTTCCATCGCTCCGAATTGCCATCAGACTATGCCCTGCCGCATTATTCCTTGCAGCCCCCATGGGTAATGGCTCAACCTTAAGTCTGCCTGCATGTCCCTGGCATAATCAAGAAGTCTGCGATGCCGGTTAGCGGACTGTAGCAACTCGCACTTGCCTACATCTGGTCAGAATACCACAAATGTGTGCACATCTACATGGATGGATCTGCGTCTCCAAATGCATCAACAGCAGCTTTCGCAATCCCTGCACAACAGACGACCCGCAGATTCATTTTGGGACACAAGCCTACTTCAACCGCTGCAGAGCTTGTGGGCCTTCGGGAATCGATTCGCCACGTCTGCGGAGAACCGCCTCAGGAGTGTTGCATTTTCACCGACTGTAAACCTGCGGTACACATTTTAGGATGCTTCCGACGCCACACAGCGTACCAAGCTCTGGCTCTTGATATCATTAGTCTCGTATCATTTGCTCAGGGAAACGGCCACCGTATAGTGTTTCAGTGGATCCCCGGACACTGCGGACTCGATGGAAATGAGACCGCCGACGCTGAAGCAAGGAGCGCCGTCAGCAGTGGCCTGCGTACAGCTGTACCGTTCTCTATAGTGGACACAACTTGTCTCCTTTCGGAATTGATGAGGGGGGCGACGGCTAGGTACTGGGCCCTGCCAGACACCCGCCACATCCGCCTTAAACGGCTAGATCCGACGATGACCTTTTCAGTTCCTCGCGGAATACCTCGCCCTGATGCATGCGTTATCCGTAGACTACGTTTAAAGGTGGCATTCACGCGCAAATACTTGCACTTATCAGGACAAGCGGACTCCCCGGAATGTACCACATGTGGCGGGCTAGAGACTACAGAACATGTTTTAGTGGCGTGTCCAGCGTATGCACGTGAAACACTCATACTCGCATCTGCTCTGAAGCCTATGGACACATCGCTCCTCTCTGAGGATTTGATCCTCGGCGCTTGGCCAGATAGTTTTAGAACTGTAAAGGCAACGCGAGCGCTCTCACGCTTATTGAGCGACACGGACCTTGTCTCGCGTTTGTGATGTCAGAAAGTGTGCCTTGTTTTTTTCTTTTTTTTAAAGTAGCTTTTCATCTGCCTCCTCCCATCATCATCGTCCCCCATCGTGACCTTCTTTTATCTCCTCTTCCCGTCCCCCAGAGCAGAGTAGCAGGCCAGATATTTATTTCTCAGGCCAACCTCTCTGCCTTTCCTATCAATAAATTTGTGGCGCCAACAATGCGCCGCTTCTGGTCAAGCCCTTACGGCTCGCGTCTCAGCTGAGGTGCGTATAGTTACTGCGAAGCTGCGTATAGCTCAGCGTACCCCGTGGCCATCGTCGCTTATTTGCGCATTGAAAGAGCAGCTTTACGAGCGTCACCAGCGTCTTTTACGATCATCCTCTTTGACAGAGGCGGCATGGCGTTATCGA
The DNA here is from genome assembly GCA_030143305.2 of Amblyomma americanum. NCBI lineage: Eukaryota > Metazoa > Arthropoda > Arachnida > Ixodida > Ixodidae > Amblyomma > Amblyomma americanum. The sequence continues at coordinate 98,524 of JARKHS020027535.1, forward strand.
CACAGTCCAACTGCTCATCCTGAGGTGCTTCGGTTTGCACGCCAGGAGCTATTGTGCCCTCAAGGTGCCCCTGCTTTTACACCTTCCGCCAGGGCTGTGGCTCAGCCAGTTGGCAGGAATTTCAGTGCGTTTTTCGTCCATTTCCGGGATATTGCTCATTCGCTCCTTCTGGTTGATCGCGATGACGTTTCCGCACACCTATTTTTTGCAGGCTTGCGCAGGTTGCCGCTGAACTTCATGATGGTCTTATGGCTCCGTCAACACCAGGTGAAATCAAGGAGGCGTTAGATTCTATAAAACGAGGCTTAGCGCCTGGGCTAGATGGTCTTCCCGTGGAGTTTTATTTACAATTCTGGCATATTGTAGGCCCAATTTTCTCGCAAGTGTTAAAAATATGTTTCACTCGGCACGTCTTTCTCGCTTCATTTAGAAGAGGCCGCATTGTTCTGATTGCTAAAAAGACTCCTTTCTCCACATGTTCGGCCGAATGGCGTCCCATCACCTTACTAAAATTCAGATTATGAAGTATTGGCAAAATTACTCGTTCGCCGTCTATGGTCTCTTCTCAGGTCCCTCATTTCCTGCCACCAGGTTTTCTCGATCCCAGGTCGTGAAATACATTTTTTATTTTCCGTAATGCAAGATATCGTAGAGTATTCTTTACGGCTGCGTGCATAGGGTCTTCTTGTTTCCCTCGATCAAGAGAATGCGTTCGAGTTTTAGAGCATGAGCATATTTACGGTAAACTGGATGCTTTCGGTTTGCCACCATCTTTCGTGGTTCTCATTAAAGAGATGTACAGAGACATTTCAAGCACTCTGTTCCTCGATGGCTGAGAAAGTACCGCATTTGATGTTGACGCGGCGTCCGTCAAGGTTGTCCGCTGTCCGCCCTATTGTTTGTCTTAGCATTAGAGCCTTTCCTCCTACCAGTCAATCACCACTCTCTTATTAGCTGTCTGGCGTTGCCAGGCAGTGAGGCAGTACGCGTCACTGCTTATGCAGATGACGTCACACTCTACTTAGCTAGCCGCCGCGGTGCCTGAGTGGTTATGGTGGTGGTGAAAACATTTATTCAGAACGGACAGGAGGTGTTTGGATCAGCCCGTAAGGGACCGATCCTTACAAACACTAGGTGGAGATCCCTAGTTTGGGACCCCAGTGGCGGTAGCCGCCGCCAGAGCGCGCTCGACTAAGGCTTGATGGGCCTGTAAGTCGTGGCAGCCGAGCAGGGTCGCCTCCCAGTCCTCCCGGCTTGGGTTGGGGATGGGGGGAATGGCCGGGTTGGAGGGGCAGGCCCACACCATGTGATAGGTGTCCGAAGACACCGCGCTACAGTGCGGGCAGTTGCCGCTAAAGGAGGGGTCGAAATGTTTTAGGGCTGCCGGGCACAGCAATGTATTGGTGAAGAGGCGGAGAAGGAGCCGCTCATCCGCCTTCTTGAGGCCTTTACATGGGCTAGGTTAAAGGCGATGGCTATCTTGATAGTCGATTGCGATATTATTTAACGTATTGACCGGATTAACATCGGGTTCCTGATCAGGTGGGGAGGAGAAAACAGCCCGGTGAGAGTGCGCGCGGGCGGCTGCGTCTGCTGCCTCGTTTCCTGCCAATCCCTGATGAGCAGGGGCCCATATGAGGTACCGGTGTGCGGGGTCCGTATCCCGTATGCAATTTTGGTATATTCGATAGGCTAGGAAGGAGTGCAGCCTTGTTCGACGTTCCGACAGGCCCCTCGCGAGTCGGTGATTATGTATTTTGAATTGGAATGTGAGGCCGCGAGACCAATCGGGACCTCTTCTGCTTGTGCTGCACTGCGGGCTCTGAAAGTGAGGCCGTTGACTGTGTTGCTGTTGTGAACTACCGCGGCCGTGTACCATCCCCCGTGGTGAGGGCCGGAGGCGTCCACGTAGTATACACCTGTTTAGTTGCCATAATATCGGGCTAGCGCTTCCCCTCGTGCCAGGCGCCGACCATTATGCTCTTCATGTGACATGTTTGCTGGAAGAGGCCGCACGTGGAGGGCACGTCTCCACAGTTCCAGGATGTGAAACCTGTCTTTCATTGGAGGGGTGTGTGGGTATGGATTCGAGCAAGAAGGCGGCGACCCGACTCTGTTAGCGACAAGCGCGTGTACTGGTTTGTAAGGTGCGCCTCATGGAGCTCCCGGAAAGTATTCACCACCCCAAGGGCCATGAGCCGGCTGTTTGAAGTAGTGATGGGGAGGTCAAGGGCACGTTTAACAATTTTGCGAAGGATGACCTCAAGGGCGTCCTCCTCTTGTTTCCGTAGGTAGAGATAAGGAGTCGAAAAGAGAATTCGACTAGTTACGAAGGCGTTTGCCAGCCGCAAGGCATCCTTACTTCGTAACCCTCCGTGTTTGTTGGAAACCCGGTGGACCATGCGGCCCACCTGGTCCCCCACCTTACGGAGTTTGGCCAATGTAGTGTCTGGCCGCCTGTGTTTGTGGATGTAGAGTCCGAGTACCCGTATCTCATCACTTTCGCGTATGGGACCACTCTCGAGAGAAAGATATTTTAGTTGTGCACTTCTTTGAGGGGCGGAGGTGCACAAATTCCGATTTTTGAGGAGAACATTGAAGACCGCAGTGGCGGGCGTAGCGGTCTACTATCGTCGCCGCTGTTTGCAGGCTGGTTTCAATGTCCCCTGTGATGCCCTGTGTGGCCCACAGAGTGATGTCATCGGCGTACAGGGCGTGCTGCACCCCGGCGACACCACCCAGCTGGGCCGGCTGGTGCATCATGGCCAGATTGAAGAGCAGCGGGGAACGTACAGCGCCTTGAGGGGTTCTCCGCGTGCAGAGTAGGTAAGGACCATGCTCTCTATCTTGAATTCGAATGTAGGAATGACGATCCATTAAAAATTGGCTTATGTATCGGCATGTGTTGAGGCCACAGTCAGTTTGACTTAGGTTAGTGAGTATGATCTCATGTGTTATATTGTCAAATGCCCCTTTAAGATCCAAGGCGAGTACTACCCGGTCATTATGGGGGCATTCGAGGGGGTCAAGGACTTCCCGATTGAGTTGCAGGAGGACATCCTGTGCGGATCTGTGTGGGCGGAATCCGAACATAGTGCTCGCAAAGACTAGTTTGTGTTCAAGATATGTAGATCACCGATCCCGCACCATCGTCTCCATTAGTTTGCCCACACATGAGGTGAGAGAGATGGGGCGGAGGTTATCTGTGTCAATTGGTTTGCCAGCCTTAGGAATAAAAAGTAACCAAAGCCGTTTTCTATGCGATTGGCAGAGGGGTGTCCCCGCGCCAAATCGCATTGACGTATTCAAGGAGGGACTGGGATGCCAAGTCCGGCAGGTTCTCCAAAAGCTTGACGGTGACCTTATCCCGTCCTGGCGCAGTGCCCCGTTTCATTTTGGCGAGAGCCGCACGCAGATCATGGAGCTGGAAAGGTTGATCCAGCTCCGTGTTTTCTCTGCCTGCATAAGAGTACTCAGATCCACGGGGGTCTTGGGCTGTACACAGATACTGGTCCCGAAGTTTCTGTGCCAGTTGAGTCGTGTTGCCGGGAAAAGCGTCCATGGCTCGCTGTAAATGTTTTTGTGTTTCGGTTCGTGTTTGGGTTGGGTCGATTAGGGCTCGAAAGAGACGCCACGTGTTTCGGCGGGACATTTGTAGCGCGGCCGTGTTGCATCTATGTACCCAGTTGGAGTCGGCGAGTTGGGCCGCGTACTCTGCCGCTTTCTGGGTAAGCTCGGCAATTCGAGCTTTAAGCTTTCTATTGTGTTTTTGGCGTCGCCAACGGCGAACGAGGCTGCGACGGGCTTCCCAGAGGTGTAGAAGGTGGTTATCCACGTCCGTGACCGTCTCTGAGAGCTGGAAGTGTGTTTCATGCGAGGAAAGGTGTGCCAGCAGCTGTTGGGACCATGCTATGTAGCCTTGCGCGGAAATGGGTGTATTATCAAGTGAGTTAAATTTTTTCCTGAATTTCATCCAATCTGGGATATAATAATAACTGGTTTTTGGTGGAATGGAAATGGCGCAGTATCTGTCTTATATATCGTTGGACACCTGAACCGCGCCGTAAGGGAAGGGATAAAGGAGGGAGTGAAAGAAGATAGGAACGAATAGGTCCGTAGTGGAGGGCTCCGGAATAATTTCGACCACCTGGGGATCTTTAACGTGCACTGACATCGCACAGCACACGGGCGCCTTAGCGTTTTTCCTCCATAAAGACGCAGCCGCCGCGGTCGGGTTCGAACCCGGGAACTCCGGATCAGTAGTCGAGCGCCCTAACCACTGAGCCAAAGCGGCGGGGCCAATCTGGGATACGGTCTTGTGTTCTGGGACGCTTGAGGGGGCGTGTGCGTAGTGTTGTGTTAACGATGCAGTGGTCGCTACCGAGGGTCTCCTCGATGTTGAGCCAGTCTGCGTGTCGTATGTTGCGAGTGAAGGTTAAGTCCGGGCACGTATCCCGTGTCACGGAGTTTCCTAGCCGTATAGGGTTGAGTGGTTATGGCGATCGGCTGCTGGCCTGAAAGACGCGGGTTCGATCCCGGCCGTGGCGGTCGAATTTCGGTGGAGGCGAAATTCTAGAGGCCCGTGTTCTGTGCGATGTCCGTGCACGTTAAAAAACCCCAGGCGGCCGAAGTTCCCGGGGCCCTTCAATACGGCGTCTCGAATAGCCTGAGTCGCTTTAGGACGTTAAACCCCCATGAACCAAACCAAACTGTACTTAGCTGATGAAGGCAGCCTGCTGGAAGATTTAAACGTTTTTCGTGGGTACGCCTTATTTTCGGGGGCTGCTCTTAATTATTCGAAGAGTCACTACTTTTTTGTGGGGTCTCCTCAGAGACGTATTACATGTGCGATACCTTTGCAGTGGTGTGCGCAGATGCGCGTTTTCGGTGTGACCTACGACTGTGCTGGAATATGGGATGGTATGTAGTCTTCGGTCGTAGAGGGCCTTACAGGTCGTGTGCGGAGGGCCCAGACATTTCACCTGCCTCTGCTTGAGAGGCGCTACCTGGTTCAGTCGGTCGTGCTGTGTGCCTTCTGGTACATTTGCCACATTGTTAAACCACCCCTGCGGGTCATAAGGCGGGTGCAGACTACAGTTTTTCTTTTTTTGGGTCAGGCGGAACCGAGCTTGTGGCTCGTGCTGTTCTTGGACAACCACGGGAGAGAGGCGGTTTTGCCTTTCCAACTTTGTCCATCACATACTGGTTGTTAGCTTTGAAGTGCATTTTGCGTATTCTTCTGGGGGACGCGGCTCCGGCGCTAACCTAGTGCGGTACTTTTTGCGCCCTTCTTTGCGTTTTTTTAATCCCTCGGTCCCTGTTAATAATGGACCTCAAACAGAGCAGCCTATCACTTTCTATGCTACGTCTGTGGCCTTTTTCAGACATGTAAGCGCAGTAGCACCTGATGCCAACATCGCTGCAGACCGTGTGGTGAACATTATGAGCTCGCTGTTGCCTGTTGTGCCGGCGGCTCGCCGCTCACTGATGCGCCTCGTTCAATGGGCGCGCATGGCGTCGATTCCTCTCCCAGACAATCTACACGACTTTGGAAACTTTGCTGGCCAGTGCTGCTTACTTGTGATCGGCTAAAGCGGTGGGGTGTTTTAGGCTCCAGTACCTGTCCGAATTGCCCGCTTCCGGAATTTAAACACCATGCTACAGTCACCTGCGTGGTAACGCGTGTCTTTTGGTGCGCGGTTCATGCGGGATTCCGTGGGCAGGGCATTTCGAGCTTTGTCGCCGCTAAATCAATTACCGACTCCCAGTCGGCGTGTCGCCTCTTCCTCTCTGTCAGACTTCCACACTCCGTCGCTCCCATTCTGACTACCCCACAAGTTCACTATTCCACATGCAAGCACTTAATCACTTGGACTCCTGGGCACCAGAGGCTCTAGGGAAACGAGGCCGCGGACAGTCTAGCTCGAGGATATACTAACCGCGAGACTAACCTCCCCGATCTCACCCCTCTTCCCTCTACGTGCGGCGAGCGCCTCCTCCTTCTCCGAACACAAATACAAGTCTGTCCCCCACCACACCGTAAGCTAACGGCGGCAGATGCGAGGGAATGGCGACAAATACAGATGAACACCTTTCCTAACCTACACAAGTACCACATCATCTTCCCCGACTGATATGACAGAATCTGCCCCTGGTGTGGTGGAATTGCAACAACATATCATGTAACATGGGGCTGTCCCAAGCCCTCCGAACTGGACAAACATCACTCCGAGGAACAGTGGGAGTCTGCCCTGCTCAGCTCTCACTTGGCGACGCAGCGAAATCTGATATCCCAAGCAAGAGCAACTGCGGTGGACATTGGGGTCCTCAAATAAGGACTTCACCCAAAATCTCTATTTTCGCCTCTCTATCCTACCTTTTTGAAATAAATGTTTTCTATTACTAGTTCCGCGGCCGCTTCCCCAGCGGCCGTGTTGCTCGCCTGTTAATTGTTGCGAGTCATTTTTTTGTTTATGGCGCAATCTATGCACCACTTTCGCTGCTGGCTTTCGACGCCGCGCTGTGCGGCCAATACTTGGCCGTCTTCGAAGGGAGCTGATAAGTTTCTTGTCAGAGGAACTCTTTCTTGGAAGAGGAAAAGTTCCTCCGGCAGTGGTCGTGCCCATTCATTTCTGTTAACAACGATCGTCTCGTTTTGGTCTTTAGACCAAACTGGCGCTACGGTCTTTTTTTTCTGTGTCAGATTATTGCTGTTTCACTTTTCTGTGAACACGTATGCTGTCCCGTCTTAAATCGCTCACAAGCAATTACTGTTAGTTGCTCGAAGCTCCTTATGGTACCTCTTAAATTAGCTCGCCTTACATGCTTAGCGTCATGTCTTCTTGTGAATGTAAAAGCACCAAAGTTTGGGCCAGTTGGTAATGATCCATCTTGAGAAAACTAAGCAGCACGAAAAAAACGGGGACGCAAAAGACAAACATACGACAGGACGAATGCTGTAACCGGTAATCTTGGCATGTGTACGTATGTAAATAAAGTTTTCTCCAATCACTTCATTTACTTTAAACCAATTTTTTATTTTATTTTCCTTTCCTTTTCGAGGGACGCGAAACGCAAAAGCGCCCGTGTGCTGTGCGATGTCAGTGTACGTTGAAATTACCCAGGTGGTAGAAATTATTCGGGAGCCCTCCACTGCGGCACCTCTTTGTTCCTTTCTTCTCTTAGTCCCTCCTCTATTCCTTCCCTTTCGGCGCGGTTCAGGTGTGAGAAAGATACTGCGCCATTTCCTTTCCCCCAAATCCAAGTTTCGAAATTATAATTTTTCCTTTCCTTACGAAAAAAAAATTATAATTTCGAAACTTGGATTTGGGGGAAAGGAAATGGCGCCTTTCCTTTCCTTACGAGCCCCGCCGCGGTGGCTCAGTGGTTAGGGAGCTCGACTACTGATCCGGAGTTCCCGGGTTCGAACCCGACCGCGGCGGCTGCGTTTTTATGGAGGAAAAACGCTAAGGCGCCCGTGTGCTGTGCGATGTCAGTGCACGTTAAAGATCCCCAGGAGGTCGAAATTATGCAGAGCCCTCCACTACGGCACCTATTCTTCCTTTCTTCTTTCACTCCCTCCTTTATCCCTTCCCTTACGGCGCGGTTCAGGTGTCCAATGATATATGAGACAGATACTGCGCCATTTCCTTTCCCCCAAAGACCAATTATTATTATTATTCCTTACGAACGGGGTTCGAGTATCCACCGATATATGCGAGACAGGCGTCATATCCTTGTTTGACCTTCAGCTACATTCAAGATCAAACTTGCGGCCCCACTGACAGCTGAGAACCGGCTCGGATGTGGCGTGGATTGGACGCTCGCGCGAACGCTCCTCGCTTCACCCATGCCCACCGCTGAATTCAGCAACGGTCAACACCGCTCTTTCCTGGATTTCGTCTCCGAAGCTCGGATAACGCCGTCGGACGCATCGGCAAGTCCCTTTTTGCCTGTTTCTGCGGGCTTTTTTGCGTTTCGGCTCTCGCCGGTACGCACGGCCCGCTAGGCCCACGCCAGGCCTAGCGACCCCGCTCTGACGGCGCTGTGCCGCATTATCTGAGTGGGATCTTCCTCCAACATTGGACATGGAAGTCACCGTGGAGGGGACTGACATTAGCCCCGAAGAAGTTTCGCACCAATATGGTTGGTTCACCGTCGGTGAATCGAAACGCTCTGATCACGAACGCCAAAGGAATAACCCCGCGGCACACAATGGAACCGATCGCGCCCAGGGACAGGGCAGCATGCGGCACTCTGCCGACTCTGCGAAAAAACTTGGCCGACGACTTGCTCGACAATCGGTGGCGTCGAACCTACCTCGCCTACCCAAGGACCTAACAAAGGTGATATTGCGGCCATCGGGCGGCCTCCGTATACTCGAGAGCTGTGGCCAACTCGGCATCTTTCAACTCATCCGGGACGCCGCGGGCCTCATCTTGGCAGAATCATCTGAAGACTACATGCTACTCAACTTCAAGCAACACACCGTACTGGTGGCCACCCATTCCGCGGTACGAGTGGAACGCTACTTAAACATCAAGGAGCTCATCTACGGCGAGAACAAGATCGTCATCACTTCGTATGTCGCCACGCCGGATGGCAGTGATAAAGGAGTGATCCACGGCGTTCCGAAACATCTATCGGACGCTGACATCCTTGCGAACCTTCAGCATCCAAGGAATCCTCCAATATGTGGAGTCCGGCGCATGGGTGCGCAGTCGCAGACGGTCCTCATTCTCTTCAATGGTGAGCGAGTTCCCCGTTGGATCAGCTTCGGTGGTGGCATGATTCGCTGCTGCCTCTACAAAAAAAAATACGAAGTGCGTTCTTTGTGCGGACAACTCGGACATCGCAGAGGCGTTTGCCCGGACCCGACAAACGCTCGCTGCCGCGGATGCGTCGTGGCCAATCCTCCTGAGACACATAGCTGCGAGCCTGAGTGTGCCTTGTGCGGTAAGGGCCATGAACTGGGCAGCAACAAATGCCGCGAAATCTACCGCACTCCATACATTGTCAGCAAACGCCGCTGGGAACAGGAACGCCAACATCTGACCCAGCATAGCCAAGATTCGGCGCAGTCTAAAGAGCGACGCAGCCACTCCAAAAGCAGGGGACGAACAAATTATGGACATCGATCCAGCTCCTTTCCACGACTGGAACCGAGTGGCCGGTCTGCCTCCAAATCCAGGACTCCTTCACACCAGCCACGGAACCCCGGTTTGAACCAGGATGCCGTCGGCACGCAAAAGGTAGGCTGGGCAGATAAAGCCTCCCAGAAATCTAACTCCAACCCCTCTGAGCTAGAAGACCTGAAAGTGCTGGTAGGAAAATTACTTCGTGAGGTCGAGGACCCAAAGAAAGAAAATGCCGCTCTAAAACAGCAACAAATGCAGGCTGGGTCACCGCCTACGACCGATGGCGCCAATAACCCTACCCCCTCTACCTCCGCCGGAGCGGACATGCATGCTGCATCAACGCGGGCACCCCCGCCTAAGCGAAAGAAGGCGATTCCCTGTCCGAAGGCCAAACACTCGCCGACACCATTCACAAATTTGAAGAAGCGCAAACGCAGACTAATAGCACCCTCATTCAAGTGCAGCTTACAATGACTTCCATAATGGAAGAATTATGCAGACACCGGCAGGAATTATCTTAGGCAGCTGGCAGCAGGAAGCAGAGAGCAGGCTCCTTCCTCACAAAATTAGCAAACCCGCTTCTTCTGAAGCGGTATCCGACTAGCAACAACATGGCGCCACAACCCAATTACACCATCTGGCAGTGGAACTGCCGAGGATTTAGCCGCAAACGAGCTGTACTCCAACAATTCCTCAACAATAATGACGGACCGGGCTTAATCGCACTACAAGAGACACAAACTAATAGCAAGCTAGCTGGGTATCAATCCTTTTCATCGGGGGGTGGAACGCTTGGAGTCACGACTCTTGTCAAACGAAATATTACGGTAGTACAGCACGATACCCCAGTCACAAATGTCACACACGTGCTAGTCGAATTAATTCCGACTAGGAAACCCGACCACAGTCGTTTTGTGCTAAATGTCTATAGCAGCCCAAAGTTACAAAAAGCAAGCTTCGGCCCGCTTTTTCAGGCGACCCTGAAGCTCGCAGGCAATCACCCCGTCATTTTCACGGGAGACTTTAATGCCCAACACCCGGCTTGGGGTTACGCACAGGAGGACATTAAAGGTAGAAAACTGTGGCTCACCGCACAACAGGTTGGGTTGACTCTTCTTACAGATCCACTAGTCCCCACCCGCTGCAGTAACAGTGTTTCCAGGGATACGTCTCCCGATCTGACTTTTGCTAAAAATTCGGGCACTCCAAAATGGATAAACACTCAACAAAATTTCGGCAGGGATCACTACATATTGGAAATAGTGACCTCAACTGGCCCCAAACGTCGTAGCGCTCGAGCCCCCACCCTTGTCGATTGGGACACGTTCCGCGCTAAAAGAGCCGCCCGAGAAGCTGATACCCCCGAAATACTAGACATAGATATCTGGGCACAGGATCTTTGGCAAGATGCCAGGCAGTCACCCATACGTTCTACCAGGCTGACCACCTGGAGATTGCGGACAGCCGGCTTCTTCACCTATGGGAGGCAAAGAGAGGACTCGAGAACCGACTCAAACGACAGCGGTGGAACCGCAATCAGCGCAGAAGAATAGCTAGGCTAAACAAGGAGATCGAGGATCATGCAGCTAAACTTACTTAACAAAACTGGGATGACATATGCAACCAAATGAATCGCAATATGAGAGTCTCTAAGACTTGGCACTTGCTCCGTCATCTACTTGACCCTACAGGTAGCAGAACCACCCAGAGGCAGAACCTGCAGAATCTTGTGCATGAGTATGCAGGCCCACCAGAGGACCTTTTCCTTGAACATAAAGATATATTGGCAATGCTCCTATCCAAGCCTTCCCAGATTATGCTGGTCCGGAAAACACGCAGCTCGACTCCCCCATTACTGTGGATGAGGTTAGGGCAGAGATTGCCAGGCTAAACTGCAAATCCGCCACTGGCCCAGATGCAGTATCCAACAAGATCCTCCGCAACCTGGATGAAGTGTCGCTACAATCACTAACTGAGCATATGCAGAAATGCTGGTCGGAGGGCTCCATCCCACAAATATGGAAAACGACAGAGATCATTCTCATCCCAAAGCGAGGGAAGGCACTCAGCCTTGAGAACCTCAGGCCGATTTCGCTCACGTCTTGTGTAGGTAAGCTCATGGAGCACGTAGTTCATACCCGCCTCAACCGGTTTATGGAGGAGAACGAGCTGTACCCTCCAACTATGATTAGATTTCGACCAAAACTTTCTACGCAGGATGTAATGCTTCAACTCAAACATCAGATTATTGAGGCAATAATTCTTGGACTTGACCTGGACTTGACTTGGCAGATAATTCTTGGACTTGACCTGGAAAAGGCCTTTGACAATGTCAGACATGATGCGATTTTGGAGAACCTTCATGAACTCGGGGTTGGAGCCCGCACCTTCAACTATATCCGCGACTTTCTCTCAGGTAGAAAGGCGCATTTTCAAGTAGGAGGTCTCCACTCGCATGACTTCTTCCTCGGCAACAAGGGCACCCCGCAGGGATCGGTCCTATCACCATTTCTCTTCAAAGTTGCAATGTTGAAACTTCCACACCAATTAGCGCAGGTTCCGCAACTCCACCACAGCCTCTATGCGGACGATATCACCTTGTGGACCGCCGAGGGCAATGATGCCGAAATCGAGGAGAGACTACAGCATGCAATAGATATCGTGGGGAACAATGTAGACCCTAGGGGGCTGCGGTGCTATCCAGCCAAATCTGAATTTCTCATATTCCGCAACATCAGATCCCTTGCGCAAACCCCACCGGCCATCGAACTCAGTATTCGCGGAGTCCCCATTCCTCGAGTGCCCAAAATTAAAATTTTGGGCCTAATTCTACAAGAACACGGCTTCAATGGTGACATAATTCGGAAGCTTCAGGGAACCTCGCAGCGAATTATTCGACTCATTCGCCGCATTAGTAACCGCCACTCGGGCTTGAAGGAAAGCAATACTCTCCGTTTAGTACAAGCCTTTGTGATAAGCCGCATAGCTTACGAATGCCCTTACCTACATCTCAAGTCAGCTGAAAAAGAAAAAATGGAGGCCATAATCAGAAAATGCGTCAAACAGGCAGTTGGGCTACCCATGCACACAGCGACTGAGAAAGTGTTAGGTCTCGGTCTTCATAACACCCTAAGCGAGATTATTGAAGCGGTAACCGTCTCGCAGTACGAACGACTATCGGCCACACCAACTGGCAGACACATTCTGTCCACACTAGGCATAACATATGAACGGCAAGGCGGACCCACGACTGACCTTCCCTAACATATACGCCAGCTTCTGGTCATTCCTCCACTACCTCGGAACATGCACCCAGATTTCCACGCTGAACGTCGTACAGAGAGAGCCAAATCATTAGGCAAACGCTTTCTTAATGATACCTCTGTGGTATATGTAGATGCGGCAGATTCTTCGGCTGACAAGATGGTAGCTGTGGTCACCACGGAACGTGGTACACTCATAACTGGGGGCACTATACGCACTCAGCACACACATGTTGCAGAAGAAACAGCCATTGCTCTAGCCATTGTGGGATCCTCGGCAGAAACCATTGTCAGCGACTCAAAATTGGCTATACGTAACTACACGTTTGGAAGAATCTCCCCACAAGCAGCACGGAATCTGCTAAATTATCAGCCCACGCGGCGCATTCGCATATTATGGACGCCTGCTCATGCTTCCCTTGCTGGTAATGAGGCGGCTCATAACCTAGCTCGAGAACTGTCCCGCCGAGCTGGGTCGTGCAGCCCACCCGCCCTATACTCTGGCAAGGACAGGTTGTTTTCTTACAGAGAAATCCTGCAGCACTACAGGCTTGCAAGACTCAGATTCCCCCAGGAGATAAAACGCTCTCCAAGCAACAGGCGAAAGCCTGGCGTAAACTTCAAACTAACCCCTATCCAACTCCCCAAGTGTGTAGCTACTATTCGGAAGGACTCTACTGAAACAAATGCAAAAATTGTGATGCGAAAGCCGATCTAAATTATATGATCTGGAACTACCCGCAGTCCCTACCCGCGAGTCACTTCATTACCGACTCTGCTCATTGGGAGGCTCTATTGCTCAGCCCCGACCCGGGGATACAGATCAAGCTCCTCCAGCTGGCTGAAGACGCCGCCGCTGCCCAAGGAATAGCGGCCGCCGTTTAAGTGGGGGGCGACTTCGTGTCGCTCCTCTATATCCGCTGGAAATAAAGTTTCACAACCAACCAACCCTCTGACAGCTCGAAAAACTGCGTAGTGAAGCTGTTCGCTTCGAAAAATAAATGTGGATTAGGTGAGCTAATCCACGATATACAAAACGAAAGCTGTTGCCGTAGAGTGTGCTCATTGGCGTTGACAACGCCAACGGACTTTTCTTCCTGCCTTCGTGAGGTTAGGGCCCCGAGTATGTAAGAACAGCCGCGCTACAGGGATCAGACCAGACAGAAGATCAGAAGCAGCCACTTAGGCTATAGACTTTTTGAGAAACACTGTACATGGCGGTGGTGACACATTTGGGCTGCATCAGCGCTGACAAAGTTTTGGCTGAGACGCGGCAGAGCAGCAATAAGCCGCCGCACTGATTTCGTGACCAACCTCTCGCGATCATGAATTGCAGTGTGCAGAACGCAGTCAAAGCAGGTTTTTGCAATTGTACGCCGCGGTGGCTCAGTGGTTACGGCACTCGGCTACTTGTCCGGAGTACCCGGATTCGAACCCGACCGCTGCGTGCGCGTGTCGATGGATGTGAAACGTTAAGGCACCCATGTGCTATCCGATGTCAGTGCACATTAAAGGGGCTCTGAAAGTCCTTCCGAGGATAGCACATCAACTCGCTTAATCACTGCATTGTGTTGTCATGAAAACCTGAGCCAAATAATAAGCTTCTACACCCAGCAGATGACCCGCAATCACGCGCGACAGTTAACGAGCCCTTCCCTGCAACATTTTAAAGCTCGCACCCTCCTCCGTCGCTCGCATCTACGTATACATGTTGAGAGGTGGCTACTGGTTATATTCTTTCAGACGTCAGGCAGCTGCCAAGGCCGCGGCGAATTAGCCGTGTAGCTGAGGCGGGTCGAGAAAGTGCGCTAATAATTATAATGATTTGATTTTGGGAAAAGGAAATGGCGCAGTATCTGACTCATATAACGTTGGACACCTGAACCGCGCCGTAAGGGAAGGAATAAAGGAGGAAGTGAAAGAAGAAAGGAAGAACTAGGTGCCGTAGTGGAGGGCTCGGAATAATTTCGACCACCAGGGGATCTTTAACCTGCACTGACATCGCACAGCACACGGGCGCCTTAGCGTTTTTCCTCCATAAAAACACAGCCGCCGCGGTCGGGTTCGAACCCGGGAGCTCCGGATCAGTAGCCGAGTGCCCTAACTACTGAGCCACCGCGGCTACCGGAGGTGCGGCTGGCGGAGGAGCGCTGACCTTCCAGTGCAAAAAGTGTACGAGAGGGGAGGGAACAGCGCGAAGACACTGAAATTCAAATTTTGACTTCAGGTAGCTTCTACAAAGCGCATTATAAAATTTCTTGCTGGACAGTATTCGTGGAGGCATGCTTGAACACCCCAGACAAACTGCAACTTTATTAGAGCCCCTTTCAGAGCCCCTTTGAAGATCCCCAGGTGGTCGAAATTATTCCGGAGTCCTCCACAACGCAACTCTTTCTTCCTTTCTTCTCTTAGTCACTCCTTTATCGCTTCCCTTACGGCGCGGTTCAAGTGTCGGCCGATATATGAGACAGATACTGCGCCATTCCCCGAAAAACAATTTTTAATTACCAATATACACCAACGCCACGTACAGTACATGAAAGTGAGGGTGTCCACTAAGCCACGACGCAGTTGTGCGCCTTTCCTTTCGTGAAAATGAACTGCCTCTGCAAAGTTGTCAGCGCCAATGAACCCAATGAACGGCGGCGGATCAGTTAACAATAGTTTTTGGCGAAACAATATGCAACAGTAACTGTCTCACATATCTCGGTGGACAGCAGGATCACGCCCTAAGGAAAGGGACAAATAAATTTTTTGATGAAATGAAATGCCGCAGTAGCGCGCGGAGGATCATTGCACGTTGTGACCGTGTAAGTGCGCGACAGCTGGTGATACTGTCGATGCGCGCGTTGTCTGCGTGTGGCACGGGGAACGACGGGTGCGTCAAGGAATCGCGACGAGTGATGTGTGTGACGGATGCGGTGCGGTGGAAACAATAGAACACCTGCTCCTTCACTGTGCGGCGTTCGCCGATGTTCGTCGCTATATACTCGCGGCCTATAGAGCGCAGGGCATACTACCAGACTCCATCAAGACACTATTGTGGCCGCAGCGCAGTGCGAGCACTCGTGAGCGAACTTTGGTGAGCCTCTGTGCATTACTCGAACACACGGGCTTGACGTCCTGTCTGTTCTCCGTCAGGTAGTTAGTCACACGCAGTGACCGAACGCTCCGCGAGTTATACCTTGAACGATTAATAACTGGACGCCCCACTCCAGTTCTAGCCAACACAGTGCCTTGCGCGTGTGTGATTTCATTGCTCTAAAAAGAAGTAAACACACACACAACCTAGAAACATTTCTTATTGTGCAAATGGTTTGTACATATTACTTCTCCCCCTATCCTCTCTTCCTGTTCCCTCACCTCTTTCATTTCATTTCTCCATTCTGCCTGCTATCCTTTATTTCCGCTGCCCCAGCTCAGGTGCTTCAGTGTTGATGGCAGATGCCGGGGTTGGCAAAAATATTTTCCTTTCTTTTTACCATTATTTTAATAAAAAACCACTAACAAAACCACCACCACCACAGTAGCTGTCTCACATATCTCGGCGGACAACCGAACCGCGCCGTAATAAAAATAACAATAATAATTGGTTTTTCGGGAAAGGAAAAAGAGCGCAGTATCTCTCATATATCGGTGGACACCTGAAGGGCGCCGTAAGGAAACAGATGAAGAAGGGAGTGAAAGAAGAAAGGAAGAAAGAGGTACTGTAGAGAAGGGCTCCGGAATAATTTCGACCACCTGGGGATCTTTAACGTGCACTGACATCGCACAGCACACGGGCACCTTTGCGTTTTGCCTCCATAAAAACGCAGCCGCCGCGGTCGGGTTCGAACCCGGGAACTCCGGATCAGTAGGGCGCTCGGCTACTGATCCGGAGTAAGGACACGCCGTAACGAAAAGCATAAAAGAAGGATGGAAAGAAGTGAAGAAATAATAATAATAATCATTGCTTTTTGGGGAAAGCAAATGGCGCATTATCTGTCTCATCATTATCAGATTTTACCGCAGCAGCCGAGGGGGAGGCGTAGCTATTTTCATTGACAATACGATACAGCACACGGTTATTTCAGGCCCTCATAACATCGAATCCGCTTTTTGCCTAGTCTATCGCGGAACACATGAAATTTTAATTGGCGCTGTGTATCGTCCTCCGGGCGCAACTTCAGACGTCATTGATGCATTGAACGACTTTCTACACCATTTGCGAATTCAAAACAAGAACGCGATAATCGCGGGGGATTTTAACGTTGCGGATGTGAAATGGGATGAAATGATGCCGGGGCAACGTGAACGAGATGCAGCGCTCGGTCTTCTAGATTTGTGCTTTTCTCATGGGCTTCAGCAGGTAGTACGAGAGTACACAAGAGTACAGGGTAAGAGCAAACCAGTTTTAGACCTTCTTTTTCTAACTCAAGGTCTTTTGTCACAGCCGGTGGAGGTAGAAGTGTTGCCTGATCTTTCCGATCATTGTTTAGTTAGTATGAAATTGTCCTTTGCCTCTTTTCGAAAGAAAACGATTGAAGTGTCATCTTACAGAGATTTTAACAGGGCAGACGACTACGCCGTACTTGACGAGCTAGATTACTGCTTTGGCCCGTTTGAAGAACTAAGATGTAACGAATCTGTGACTGTTAATGAACTATGGTTAGAATTCAAATCTTTAGTCCATAGGTCATAACTCGTTAAGTGCCACTGGTCACAAAAAAGAAACGTGCGTGCCGTCCGTGGATAACAAGGAACGTTATTCAGCTAAAAAGAAAAATCGGCAGGCGTAGGAAAATGTACCGACGCACACTCGATCCGGCTGCGTTGAGTGACATGCTAATAATAATTGGTTTTTGGTGGAAAGGAAATGGCGCAGTATCTGTCTCATATATCGTTGGACACCTGAACCGCGCCGTAAGGGAAGGGATAAAGGAGGGAGTGAAAGAAGAGAGGAACAAATAGGTCCGTAGTGGAGGGCTCCGGAATAATTTCGACCACCTGGGGATCTTTAACGTGCACTGACATCGCACAGCACACGGGCGCCTTAGCGTCTTTCCTCCATAAAAACGCAGCCGCCGCGGTCGGGTTCGAACCCGTGACATGCTAGCTCTAAGTAGTAATATGAGGTCACACACAAAGTAATCTAAATTTAAGTTTTATAACGTTACATTGAAAAAATTTCTACGAGAATCACCTCAAAAGTTTTGGAGACACTTTGCAGTACCAAAGAAAAAAGTCGCGGAGATAAGCTCAGAGAGCCGACCTATAAGTGAAAAGACTGAAATGTGCGATCTTTTCAATAGATACTTCGCAAGTGGTTTCAGTGAAGACGATAACAAGCCAGCGGATACTAGGTTTGCTGCTGAAACACGCGCAATTGACGACATAAGCTTATCGATAGAAGGCGTAATAAATTCATTGTTGAGCCTAAAAACATCAAAATCAATGGGCCGTGATGATATTCCTAATCTGTTTTTGAAGCGATACGCAGAATGGTCAGCTAGATACCTCGTACTAGTGTTTAGGAAGTCACTATCAACAAGCACGGTTCCCGATGATTGGAAAACTAGCAAAATAGTTCCTATTCTCAAGACTGGAGATTCAAAAACGGTCAGTAATTTTCGTCCCATCGCACTAACGTCAACCTGTTGCAAGCTTCTAGAGCACATTGTCTCAAAGCACATTCGACAATACTTAACAGATATTGAATTCTTGAATAGGTGTAGGCATGGTTTTCGACAGGGCATGTCAACGGTTACACAATTAATAGAAACTTTGCATGGTTTTAGCGAAATCATTGACCAGAAAGGGCAAATTGACATAATATTCCTAGACTTTAGGAAAGCCTTCGATCAGGTAAATCATAGAAAACTTTTAAGCAAATTTCAATCAGTACTCAAAAACTCAAATATAGTTCGTTGGCTGGAAAGTTTTCTTGTGGGCCACAGGCAATTTGTAAGTATTGACGGGAGCGCATCCCAAGTGTGTGACGTGACATCGGGAGTGCCACAGGGCTCGGTACTCGGACCGTTATTGTTTCTTGTTTACATAAACGACCTCATTGAAGATTCAGAAATCAAGGCCAGATTATTTGCAGACGATTGCATTATTTATACTAATGATAATTCAGTTGAAGATCAAGTTAAGCTTAATGGTTACCTGCTCAACATTAGCGAATGGTGTAGAAAGTGGCAAATGTCTTTAAACCCCAGTAAAACAGTATGTATGACAATCACACACAAACATCAGCCACTCGAATTTGACTACTCATTACAAGAAAACAAACTTAATCGAGTAACAGAATATACATACCTGGGAGTGACAATTACTTCAGACCTGCGTTGGAACACTCACGTACATAACATTGTTGCTAAAGCAAATAAAAGATTAGGATTCATTAGGCGGTCACTTAAGCATGCTACACAGGATACTAAACTTACGGCTTATAAGATGCTCGTACGCCCGATAATGGAATATGCGTGTGAGGTGTGGGATCCCTACACTCAAACACTTGCAGCTGAACTGGAGCGAGTGCAGCGACGTGCACTTCGCTTTATCTATTCTCGCTTCCGAAGACAAGATCAGGTAACCCAACTTTACACTTTAGCGAACTTGCGCCCTCTTCAATGTCGCCGGAAACAAAAAAGACTCATTCTTTTCTATAAGATTATGAACAACATGGTACATATCGATAAGCAGCAATACATAAGCGAAACTACTTCACGTATCACTCCGGGTAAACATTGCAGACACGTAAAAGAACAAAAGTTTTCTAAGCACTGCTACAAGCATTCCTTCTTCCTGTCCACAGCGAGAGAATGGAACAGACTGCCAGAGAATGTGGTGCTCGCATCGGGTGTGGATGTGTTCTCTGCCGGAGTTCGCGATTGTTGGTATAGTGCCTGATATAATGCGCCTTGCATTTGTGTTGGGCATGGTGTTTTCACATTGTTTTCTGTTTCGTTGCAGCGATATTTTTGCGCATTTTTATTTGTTGCTTAGAGGTCAGTTCCATTTTTTGATATGTTAAAACTTGGCACCGACTGGATAGTGCTGGTGTTTTGTTTGTCGTGTTCCGCCTTTGTAATCTGTACCCTGTATCGCTCCTATCTTGGTCCTGACCGGACTGATAGTATCTCTAATAAATATATCGTTGGAAACCTGAACCGCGCCGTAAAAGATGGATATAAAGGAGGGAGTGAAAGAAGAAAGGATGAGAGAGGTGCCGTAGTGGAGGGCTCCGGAATAATTTCGACCACCAGGGGATCTTTAACGTGCACTGACATAGCACAGCACACGGGCGCCTTAGCGAAAGAGTAAATCGAAAATTTAACATTGAATTTTGCGGAAAGGCACTGCGAGGCGCGGCGGTGTAGCACCTGTGGCTCGGTACAACTAGTGACGCGTGCGTGTTGTTACTAGGGGCCCTTACCGAAAATGCGCCGCTGACTAGCCTAGTGTTGCTTTCGCTACAAAAACGAGTAAACGCACGAAAGCATAAGTGGTTGGCTCTTGGTTTTGCTTTGCTGGGTCGGTAGCGATGTTAGGCTCAGGTTAAGCTCTGAACGACGTTAACCTGATGTGATCTGTTCGCGCCGCAGATCTAAGTTTATCAAGCCGACTACGTGCAATGCACAGGACGAGAGTGTGCTGCACTTTAACCCTGGCCAATCCCCCGCCGTGGGTATGTGCCACTAAGCCTGGGGTCATCATCAATATCTTGAGACGTGATCGGCTGCGGTGATAGCATAGTGCTGCGGTGCAGTGCCCAGCAAAGCTTATCTGTTCGCGCCGCCGCCGATCCGAAACCCAGCCGCGGCAAAATGTATTTCTGCACCGTCAACCCGCCGTTTACCCCCCGCGCTGGCTCAGTGCTTACGGCGCTCGGCCGACCGAGGCGGCTGCGTTTTATGGAGGAAAAACGCTAAGGCACTCGTGTGCTTTGCGATGCCAGTGCACGTTAAAGATCCCCAGGTGGTCGAATTTATTCCGGAGCCCTCCACAACGGCACCTCTTTCTTCCTTTCTTCTTTCAGTATCTCCTTTATCCCTTCCCTTACGGCGCGGCTCAGGTGTCCGACGATATATGAGACCCATACTGCGCCATTTCCTTTCCCCAGAAACAAATATGTTATGCAGCGTCAAGGTCACAGAACCCACAAGATTCATGGTTGGGTTTGGACCCCTTGAAACAGTGCTTTCGGCGTAATAAACACTTCATAACCGATTCACTTCCCCTTAGAATCTAAGTAATCAGACTTTTTTTACACATCATTGCATACGAATATTGGTAAATCAAGCCCTAACGTGAAAGCAGGTATTGCTGCAAAAGCCACAACAGCGATTGTTCTGCAGCTCGTTGATAATCCGTGAAACACGCTTTGGAGCACTGGTTTTGTGTCTGATTGTTTAAAAAATGCCCGCAAAAATATCTTGCCCTGCTAAAACGGGGCGCAATAATTTTATTAGGCAGCAGTCTCCAATGAAGCATTATGCCAAGATTCATATTAAATAAATATTCACTCACGCTCATAAGAATCAGGTTTCATTTTTGACACCATGTTTCCAGGCGCACCCGTTCCTTTCGCAGCCACGTGGAAATGTTATTTATGAGAAAAGGCTCTCTCAATTCTCGGTTACACCTCAACCACAACGTGAGGCAGGTTATGAAGGAAGAAATAAAAGCTGCTGGTGGCTTAGCTCTGGTTAAACCTGGTCGAAAGCGAAAAGCTACATCTCCCTGGCTACGTTTGTGGGTGAGCGACTGGCGGTATCCACTGCAGGCGTCGCATGGAACACATCTAGCGTTAGGCTGAACGCATCACTGACTGACTGACTGATGTTGCTGAAAGGATGTAGGAAAAAGAAAGAGTATGGGCCTGCATACAGGCACAAGCCGAGCCACGCTCGCTGCCGTGGGCTGAAAGTCGGACACATAAAGGATAGGAGTGAAAGATAGATAGAAAAGGCACCGCGGGCTAATGGGCCCATAGGCCCCGGGCCGATCCCGGAGGCAGTGCATTACTGGGCCGACCCGTGCCAGAGTGCGTCTAGCACTCCGCCATATACCAAAAATAAGTTTAATATCTTGTGTCCAACGACCAGCAGGAGATAATAAATCAAGTATCAGGTATTAGCACCAAGTATCAGGTATTGGTATCAGGTGTTGGTATTGGGCTCGGTCAGTACTTGGGAGGGAGACCACCGTAACGCATCAAAGCGCACCGCCCTTTTTATGCAGAAACCACTTAGATGCAATGCGCATGCGATTCCAGCGAGCGCTTTCCTGCTCCGCTCGGTCAAGGTGTGTGACGCCACGCACGGAGTAGGCAGCACATCTGGGATACCTCTTTTCCTCCTCTCCGCAACGCTGTGACGGAGTGCACATGTGCCGCTCTGCACGGTGGTGGTGGTGGTGTAAACTTTATTACATACAGGGGAGTTTAGGACGCACAGGTCCTTGGGCCCCCGCACGGCCCCACTGAACTCAAACGTTCATGTCCCGGAGGCTCATGACGTTGGCAGCCCGGCCTGTGGCGATGGCTGTCTTGACCGGGTCCTCGGAACGCAGTAGGGTCTCCCAAGCCTCCCAAGTCGTAAGGTGCTCCAGGCCCCGCGGGGGAGGATCCGCCGAGCAGAGGAAAAGGATTTGATCGAGAGTGGATTTGGGGTGGTGGCAGAGGGTACAGGAGGGGTTTGTGTGGATTTGGTGATAGCGCGAGCGTATATAAGGGGAGGGTAACGTGCGTGTTTGGAGCCGCCTCCAAAGTGTCTGATATTTGTCGAGGGAGGGATGGGGTGGGGGGTACAGCCGACGCTCGGCTTTGCAGGCCTGCGTCAGTTCACTGAAGGAATGCGTGCGCTCCCGTGAGAACCCCATATCGGAGGCCGCCGGTGCCCGGTTGAAAGAACCTCGGGCTAAAGCGTTGGCAGCCTCGTTTCCGGGATTCCCGGAGTGGGCAGGCACCCATATGAGCTCCATGTGGCGGGGCGGGTGTGCGGCGAAGGAGCTCAATATACGAAATGCAGGGACGTGCACTCTCCCACGGGCGAAATTTAGTATGGCAGTGGTGGTTCTCGCGAGACGTATGTATTGCGTCTGTCGGTGGGCCTCGATAAGCTCACCTATCGTGTTGTGTAGGCCTAGCTGGAGGAGTTTGTCGATTGAGGTATTTAGGGGTAGGTGTAGTGCTGTCTTAAATGCTGTTCGGATCATGGCATCCAGGGTGGAGATTTCTGTGGCCTGGAGTTTCAGGTAGGGGAGCGTGAAGAGAAAGCGGCTGAGGACGAAGGCATGAATGTGACGACATAGGTCATGCTCCTTCATGCCCCGGTGGTGTCCAGAAACTCGGCCGATTAGGTAGGATATCGACACCGCCGTCTGCTTGAGTTTCTGGAAGGTGAGAGTTTTTCCCGTGGTTCTGGATGTGGAGGCCCAGTACCGGGAGAGTGTGTACCTCCGGGATGTACCGGTTTTCCAGTTTCAAGGTTATGGGGGCTGTGGGGCATTTTCGCATTGTGGAGCGGAGTATGAGGAGCTCTGACTTCTCCGGAGAGCATGAGAGTCTGATACTCCGCGCATGTGTTTGGGTGAGGGTAGCTGCCCACTGCAGAGTATTCTCTACGTCTCCATCACTACCATGGGTGGTCCACAGAGGGATATCATCAGCATAGAGTGTATGCCGAAGGTGAGCGATAGTTAGTAGTTTGCGGGCTAGGGAGATGAGTGTGACATTGAAGAGGAAAGGGGAGAGGACAGATCCCTGGGGGGGTGCCAACCCCACTAAGGGTGTATGGGCGGGATTTGTGGGGACCGGAGTGAATTTCGGCCGTGCGATTAGTAAGGAATGCTTGAATATAGGTGTACATACGTTCGCCTATGTTCAAGGGGGAGAGCGCTGCCATGATCACTTTATGGTCTAGGCGATCAAAGGCCTTGAAGAGATCCAAGGCGAGGACAGCTTTTGTGTGGGCCGGTATGAGGGGTGAAATATATCCTTTGTGAGCTGTAGCCTGGCGTCCTGGGCCGACAGGTGGGCCCGGAAGCCCACCATGCTGTGCGGATAGAGGTCTTGCTCCGTCATGCGTTGGGTGAGTCGGGCGAGTGCGACATGCACCAAAAGCTTGCCCAGACATGATGTTAGTGAGATCGGGAAAAGATTTGCAGGTGTAAGGGGCTTGTGGGGCTTGGGTATGAATAAGATTTTGGCGTGACGCCAGGATTGCGGAAAGGTGCGCTCCTGCCAGCATCTGTTCAAGTACCCCGTGAGCTGGGCAATCGACAGGCGTCGCATCGATCACACCTAGCGTTCCGCTGAATTCATCAAAGTGCACCAGCGTTTTATGCAGAACTCCCTTTCATGACGTGCGCTTGCGTTGCTGGCAGAGTTTTCCCGCTTGACCGAAGGTCAAGGATCTATGGTCAAAGTCGAGATAGTTGGTGTAACAGCAGCTGCTTGTATTACGCCATGTGTCGAACCTGAATAGCACCAGTTGTGCTCATGGTTT
The DNA here is from genome assembly GCA_030143305.2 of Amblyomma americanum. Classification (NCBI taxonomy): domain Eukaryota; kingdom Metazoa; phylum Arthropoda; class Arachnida; order Ixodida; family Ixodidae; genus Amblyomma; species Amblyomma americanum. Next base: position 122,419 of record JARKHS020027535.1, read on the forward strand.
GATTTCTACCTACATTTAAGCTGAAACTTGCGGCCCCACTGCCCTCTAGCTACATTCAAAGTCACACCTCCGGTCCAATGACGCCTTGTAAAGCTGGCGTAATGAAGTTTTTTTGCTTCAAAAAGCGTAAGAAATGAAACAAGAAAACAAACTGCAGCTCCACTAGGAATTGAATAATAAAGAAAAAAAGTCGCCGTAGCTCTGTTGGCAGAGCACCGGTCGCGGTATTCGGAGGTCGTGGGTTTGGATCTCACCGGCGGCATGGTTATTCTTTCTACTCCTTTATAAGTAATATTCTTTAAAACAATTGATTAGCGCAACAAATTAAATAAATAATAACATTCACCTATGCACCTTGGTTTCGGTGTCTCTTGGCTTCTTTCATATATATATATATATATATATATATATATATATATATATATATATATATATATATGTGTGTGTGTGTGTGTGTGTGTGTGTGTGTGAGAGAGAGAGAGAGAGAAGCCAAAAGCCACAGGAACCAAGGAGCACAGGTTTTTTTAATTTGTGGTGTTGTCCAGTGAAAATTATTTGCGCATATCGCCTAAAGGTTGTTGATTAGAAAGAAGCATGGGATGGGCTAAAAAATTGGAGAACTCATTTACCGTGACAGAGGTGGCTGAGTGTGATTAGGGTTCCAACAAGCTTAAATTATGCAGGCAGGGGAGTAAGCACAAGAAAGCAAAAAAACGCCGCTGCCTTGTTGAAGTAGAAACGAGCACATCCGTGGCTTGGTCAAGCCTCTTTCCCAGATATCAATGCGTAGAGACTTGTTCAGAATGTTCAAGACACCTTCGTTAGTGACGCAATACGCCGCAGCAATATACCGTCCAGATATGTGGGTACCTGTTAGGCTGGGCAGCAGATTGGACAGCCGTCGCCTTACCTCACTTGGTAGAGCGCCGGACGCGATATTCGGAGGTCGTGGTTTCGGATCCCACCGGTGGCATGGTAGATTTACTGCTGATTTATTAAACAAACATTCCCCTATGCACCTTATCTTCCGTGACTGTTGTCTTCCTTCATTTGTGTGTGTGTGTGTGTGTGTGTGTGTGTGTGTGTGTGTGTGTGTGTGTGTGTGTGTGTGCGCGTGTGTGTGCGTGCGTGCGTGCGTGCGTGCGCGCGCGCGCGCGCACGAGAAGCCAAGAGCCACAGTAATCAAGGAGCACAGTTTTTTAATTAGTGGTGTTGATCAGTGGAAATTATTTCTGAATATTTTATCGCCTAAAGTTAATTGACTAAAGAGAAACATGGGACGGCCTAAAAAATTGGGCAACTGATTTACCATGACAGAGGTGGATGAGTGGTTAGCGGTTCAAGAAGCTTAATTTATGCAAGAAGAAATAAAGCGTGGAATAACACAAAGAAAATACCCAAATAAATAGTAGAAGATCAGTACGAAAGCTTATGACGGTAGGCGTTTTGTTTCTAGAAGAAAATTTTGAAAGGCAGGGAAGTTCATGGTGCGGGAAGAGGTAGACGATGACCGCGACAGCGCGGGCACCAAGCGCGGCATTCGGAACGTTGCGTGAATAGGACCACGCAGAAGAAGAATACCTGGGGTTAGGAAGAAGAAGTAGGAGCAGCAGCGGCGAGCTCTTCTTTTTTTTACCAAAATGCTGTCTGTTATTTAACTGTCAATATTGTTCTGTTGCTTTTATTCACTGATTTTTCAAAATTCACGATTGGCGCTACAATTTTGTCATCTTCCATGGAAACTTCTTTGTTTACTCAACTACACCTTGGCCAATCCCCCTGCGTGTATATGTGCCTTATACCTGAGGTGAAGAAGAAGAAGAAGCGGCGGTGGCTGCGCTCACAGAGTGATGAAATAGCTAGAAGGCGAGCTTCCGAGTTCAATTACTGCGACATCGCATCCGCGACAACCAAGCCCAAGCGCCCCGCCGTCCCGCTCGGGTTCAGCAACGTGGCCATTGCTGACGACCTGCCAAGCCCATCGCACTGCGGCCCCACTACCACCTCCGCCGACTCAGACCTGGAGGAATTCTGGGGACGGAGGAGCCTCGTATCTCGGCCGCGGCGACCTTCATCCATCTGTCGCAGTCTCCGCGAGGTGGTCGTGTTGAAGGAGATGGAGCAGCCGCTGCAGCCTGCGGAACTGGAGGGGGCCCGCGGAGATGCCCCTGTGTCCGCGCCTGTACATGGACCTAGAGCGGGAGACCACCGAAGCCAGCTGCCAGCACACCAAGTTACGCGTGGAGTCAGGTTTGTCTCCCGCCCGGCGAACTGGAGGATGGGCAACCACATCAAAGTGGTCTTTCTACGTGTAGTTCTCGTCTTTGCCGCTACAGCACTCATCTACATGACCACGACGGAGTGGATGGGCATCCAGCGCGGGAATTCTTGGCGCACAAGCCCGCTGCGTCACTGTGTTGAGAACGCAGATCTCCCGCTCCTCCCAAGTTGTGGCAGCACACCGTGCAAAATGTAGCGGTCTCATCTCAAATCCTCCGTCAATCGGTCACAGAACCCATGCAAAGACTTCTATCGATTTGTGTGTGACGGCTGGAGGAAACAGCACCGTGTGCTGTCTGTTGTGGATGCTGTAAAGGATATGATGTACACCAATGCGCTCAATGACATTCAAAAGGATCCCGGATTCTTCACAAGTAAAAATACTGCAGCAGCGTCGGTGCCGAACGTCCGAAAAAGGGTAGCCGATTTGGTTGCGTCCTGCGTGCAGTATTCTCGGAACAGTCTACACGAACTGAAAATGTTCATGGCTGAACGACAGCTCCCATGGCCTGCTACATCGCCCAGGGATCTCTTAGAGGTATTGCTCTACTTCTCAGGAAACTGGAATCTCCACTTATTGTTCCCCGTGACCTTATACGTGGCATCTTACCGCAGCGGGACGTGACAGCCCTTGCTCAAGATTGGAAACAGCGTCACGTTCCGATATTGGATAGCTTTGATGCGTGCGATGACCGGCCAAGGAAAAGAGCTGACACGCGGGAGACTCTTATTCTCAGCATAGGCCTTCGCCTGGTTACCAATCTAGGTTGCATGGCAGACAAATAATTTGCGAATGACACACTTCACGCATCGATCATCCCTGGTCAGCGCACGCCCGCCGTTGCCTTGTTGAAGTAGAAATGAGCACATGCGTGGCTTGGTCTAGCCTCTTTCTCAGACATCAAGGCGTAGAGACTCTGGTTCAGATTGTTCGAGACAACTTGGTTAGTGACGTATTACGCCGCAGCAATATACCGTTCAGATATCTGGCTACCTGTAGGCTGCGCAGCAGATTGGACAGCCGTCGCCGTAGCTCACTTGGTAGAGCGCCGGACGCGATATTCGGAGGTCGTGGGTTTGATCCCACCGGCGGCATGGTTGTTTTTTCTGCTGCTTTAAGTAATTTGTAGCGCCAATCGATTGGCGCTACAAATTAAAAACAAACATTCCCCTATGCACCTTGGTTTCGGTGACTGTTAGCTTCCTTCATGTGTGTGAGTATGTGCACGAGAAGCCAAAAGCCACAGAAATCAATGAGGACAGGTTTTCTTTATTTTGCGGTGTTGATCAGTGGAAATTATTTGTGAATATTTTATCGCCTAAAGGTAACTGATCAGAAAAAAACATGGGAGGGCCTAAAAAATTGGGCAACTCATTTACCATAAAAGAGGTGGATGGGTGTGGTTAGGAGTCCAACAAGCTTAATTTATGCAAGAAGAAATAAAGCGTGGAATAACAAAAAGAATATACCAAATTAATGGTAGAAGATCAGTGCGAAAGCTAATGATGGTAGGCGTTTTGTTTCTAGACGAAAATTTTGAACGGCAGAGCAGTTCATGGTGCGGGAAAATGTAGACGATGACCGCGACAGTGCGGGCACTACACGCGGCATTCGGAACGTGGCGCGATTAGAAGCACGAAGAACAAGAAGAGAAGAAGCAGCTGCGGCGGTGCCGGCGCTCACAGAGTGCTGAAAGAGCTAGAAGGCGAGCTTCCGAGGCTGCCTGGGAACTTATTGGACCTCACGGCTGCGATAACCAAGCCCGAGTGCCAAGCCGTCCCGCTCGGTTTCAGCAACGTGGCCATTCCTGACGACCTGCCAAGCGCCTCGCACAGCGGCCCCAGTACCACCTACGCCGACTCAGACGTGGAGGAATTCTGGGCATTGAGGAGCCTCGCATCTCGGCCGCGGTGAGCTTCGTCCATCCGTGGCAGTCTCCGCGAGGTGGTCGTGTTGAGCGAGATGGAGCAGCGGCTGCAGCCTGCGGATCTGGAGGGGACTCGCGGTGACGCCCTTGTGTCCACGCCTGCACATGCACTAAGGGCAGTGGAAAACCGACGCCAGCTACCAGCACACCAAGGTACAAGTGAAGTCAGGATTGTCTCCCGCTCGGCGAACTGGAGGCTGGGCAAACGCATCATTGTGGTCTTTCTACGTGTAGTTCTCGTCTTTGCCGCTACAGCACTCATGTACATGAGCACGACGGAGTGGATGCGGATCCAGCACGGGGATTTTTGGCGCACAAGCCCGCTGCGACACTCCGCTAAGAACGGAGATCTCCCGCTCCTCCCAAGTTGTGACAGCACGGTGTGCAAAATTTAGCGGTCTCATCTCAAATCCTCCGTCAATCGGTCACAGAATCCTTGCAAAGACTTCAATCGATTTGCGTCTGACGGCTGGAGGAAACAGCACCGTGTGCGGATTGGTTACAAGATACTTCAGCAGCGTCGGTGCCGAACGTCCGAAAAAGGGTAGCTTCTCAGGAAAGTGGAATCTCCACTTATGGTTCCACGCGTCCATATACCTTCTACTTTACCGAAGTGGGACGGGACAGCCCTTGCTCAAGAATGGAAACAGCGTCACGTTCCGAGCCTGGATATTTGATGCGTTCGATGAGCGGCCAAGGAAGGGAGACCCCGCTGTCACAACGCTACCAGAAGTACAACAGAAGTGTGCTGGGTCTCTTCGGAGTTTCGAAGTGAGGAGCAGAAATCGCCACTACTATCCAGGAGGTAGATCTGCTGACACTGGATGGTTAGGGCCCGCGATGGCCGATCCAGAGCAGAAGATCCTCCGCATGTCATTTCCCAAAATAACTGCAACTGCGACACCTGGCATCGCAACCGGCAGCTGGTTGCCCCTTCTCACCGAGTACCTCGCCTGGGCGCGGCTGTTTCCTGCAAACAATGAATTGCGGTTGAAGAACCCCGGGCTTCTCTAGGCTGTTGCTTTCCTCCGGGTACGTAGGGCTGAGACGCGGGTGGCTATTACCCTGAGCCTAGGCCTTCGCGTGCTTACCAAACTAGGTTGGATGGCAGACAAATTGCGAATGGCGCACTTCAGCACATCGATCATCCCTGGTCAGCGCACACACGCCGCTGCATTGTTGAAGTAGAAATCAGCACAGGCGTTGCATGGTCTAGCCTCTTTTCCAGACATCAAGGCATAGAGACTCTCGTTGAGATTGTTCGAGACTCCTTCTTTAGTGACGTAATACCCCGCAGCAATATACCGTTCAGATATGTGGCTACCTATTAGGCTGCGCAGCAGATTGGACAGCCGTCGCCATAGCTCACTTGGTAAACCGCCGGTCGCTACAATCGGAGGTCGTGCATTCGTATCCCACCGGCGGCATGGTTGTTTTCCTGCTGCTTTGCAAGTAATTTGTAGCGCCAATCGATTGGCGCTACAAATTACAAAATAGAAACATTCACCTATGCACCTTGGCTTCTTGTGACTGTTAGCTTCCTTCATGTGTGTGTGTGTGTGTGTGTGTGTGTGTTCACGAAAAGCCAACAGCCATAGAAATCAAGGAGCACATTTTGTTAATTAGTGGCGTTGATCAGTGGAAATTATTTCTGAATATTTTATCGCCTAAAGATAATTGATTAGATGGTTTATGGTTTATAAGGGTTTAACGTTCCAAAGCGACTCAGGCTATGAGAGACGCGGTAATTGATTAGAAAGAAACATGGGATGGCTTAAAAATTGGGCAACTCATCTACCATGACAGAGGCGGATGACTGTGGTTAGGGGTCGAACAAGCTTAACCAATGCAAGAAGAAATAAAACGTGGAATAGCAAAAAGAAAATACCCAAATATATGGTAGAAGATTAGTACGAAACCTTATGACGGTAGGCGTTTTGTTTCTGGATGAAAATTTCGAACGGCAGAGCAGTTCATGGTGCGGGAAGAGGTAGATGATGACCGTGACAGCGTGGGCACCGCGCGCTGCATTCGAAACATGGCACGAGTAGGAGCACGAAGAAAAAGAAGAGTAGGAGCTGCAGTGGCGGTGCCGGCGCTCACAGAGTGCTGACAGAACTAGAAGGCGAGCTTCCGAGGCTGCCTGGGCACTCACTGCGACCTCACATCCGCGACAACCAAGCCCAAGTGCCCCGCCGTCCCGCTGGGGTTCTGCAACGTGGCCATTCCTGACGACCTACCAAGCGTCTCGCACAGCGGCCCCACTACCACCTCTGCCGACTCAGACCTGGAGGCATTCTGGGGGCGGAGGAGCCTCGTATCTCTGCTGCGGCGACCTGGGTCCATCCGTCGCAGTCTCCTCGAGGTGGTCGTGTTGAACGAGATGGAGCAGCCGCTGCAGCCTGCGGCTCTGGAGGGGGCCGCGGAGACGCCCCAGTGTCCGCACCTGTACATGCACCAAGGTCGGGAGACCACCGACGCCAGCTACCAGCAACCAAGGTACTGGGAGAGTCAGGTTTGTCTCCCGTCCGCCGAACTGGAGGCTGGGCAACCACATCAAAGTGGTCTATCTACCTGTAGTTCTCGTCCTTGCCGCTACAGGACTCATCTACATGACCACGACGGAGTGGATGTGGATCCAGCGCGAAGATTATTGGCGCACAAGCCCATTGCGACACTGCGTTAAGAACGCAGATCTCCCGCTCCTCCCAAGTTTTGACAGCACGGCGTGCAAAGTGTAGCGGTCTCATCTCAAATCCTCCGTCGGTCGGTCACAGAACCCATGCAAAGTCTTCTATCGATTTGTGTGTGACGGCTGGAGGAAACAGCACCGTGCGCGGTCTGTTGTGGATGCTGCACAGGACATGATGTACACGCATGCGCTCAATGACATTCAAAGGGATCCAGGATTCGTCACAAGTAAAAATACTTCAGCAGCGTCGGTGCCGAACGTCCGAAAAAGAGTAGCCGACTTGGTTGCGTCTTGCGTGCAGTATTCTCGGAACAGTCGACACAAACTGGAAATGTTCATGGCCGAACGGCACCTCCCATGGCCTGCTACATCTCCCAGGGACCTGTTAGAGGTTTTGCTGCACTTTTCTGGAAAGTGGAATCTCCACTTATGGTTCCACTTGACCTTATACCTGGTTATCGCCAGGCAATTAGGCTACTCAACAAAGAGAGAATGAGCGTTAGAAGGCGAAGAGAGCAGCGGAGACGCCCGAACAGTGAGGAACGCCTTGCCAAACGCAGATGCCAGGCTGCCGAGAGTAATAGACGGCGCACAGCCGTAGAGATGCAGCCCTTGGAAGGCGTCAGTCAACGGGAACCAACAGAAGAGGATGTGAAGGCCCTCCGTGTGACTGATCACACCATTCGAGTTTCCGAATAACAAGCGCAGCCAGAGAAGCGTACTACTTCTCGCTGCGTATATCCTGTCATAGCTGAGCTAAGCCACTGCCAATTTTTTTTTACTCGAGCGTACGAATCAGCCCTTTCGTCAAGCTCTGTGGACATCATAAGTGTGAAATGCACCATTTTCGTACTCAATGCTGAAATCCACGCTGTACGTACCACTCGGTCTCTCTTAGGTGTCACTGCAGGTCCATGCAGATTTCTCGTTTTTCTGACTACGAATTCCCGGCTTCGCCCCGTGCCGTGCCATGAACGATCACTGATGAGCGCATCGCCGTCACTGTGACGAAGATTTCATGTTTTCGTGTTTCACCACCTAATATCTCTGTATACGAAAATCGAGCGTAATAGATACCACGTCGCAAGTGTGATGCTTCAATAGAGAACCTCTATAGCGCTTAATAGCGCGGCCCTGGTTACAGAGACAAAAAGTGGGAACCGCAGTATAGAAATAAATTATAAGCTACAAAACAAGAAGCAAATAGGTTTCCTTGAGCAGCATGGGTACAGCAAAACATTGCTGGTGCTATAGCTCTGGTTAGCCCCGGTCGAAAGCGAAAAGTTGCATCTCCCTCGCTGAGTTTGTGGTCAAGCGACTGGCGGTTTCCATAGACAGCCATACTGAGACACACAGTAATGTGAATTTTTTTTATTCCTTAAATATCTTGCTTTCTTCGAAACTGCATTACACGCGCTCTCCCTAGACACTATATATTTATGGTAGCTTTGGCTATAGTTACAACTGTATTACTGCTCGTCGTATGCGGAGATACGAAACCAAATCCAGTTGCAAACGACGCGCAAGATACTGCGCCGTTTTCTTTCCCCAAAAACGAGTTATTAACCCCACGGATAACTTTAGAAAGGCTGCGGTGGCTCAGTGGTTAGTGCGCTCGGCTACTGATCCGGAATACCCGGGTTTGATCCCGACCGAGGCGGCTGCGTTTCGATGGAAGCGAAACACAAAGGCGCCCGTGTGCTGTGCGATGTCAGTGCACGTTAAGATCCCCAGGTGGTCGAAATTATTCCAGAGACCTGCGCTACGCACCTTTCTTCCTTCATTCTCTTAGTACAATTTTTACCCCCTACCTTACGGTGCGGTTCAGGTGTCCGTCGAGATGTGAGACAGACACTGCGCCGTTTCCTTTCCCCCAAAACCAATTTTCAATTTGAATTTTTAAATTGAAAAAGAAATTGTTTTTTTTGGGGGGGGCGGAAGAAATGGCGCAGTGTTAGACAGGCATCATTTCTTTTTCTTAAAACCAACTTTCATTTTCCTTCGCTTACTATCATCTGCGTTGCAGGGACAAAGAGGCACTTTTTCTTTTATTCGAGAAGTGTGCCATGAGGCATAAATTGAAAAAATAAAGAGGGGAAGGAGTGCAAGGGATTGAAAGTTAAAAGAAGGAGTGAAGAACCGTTGCGCTGAGATAGTCGCAGAGGTTGCTAATGAAACGGTTGTCCATAGTCCGCTTCACGTAGTCACTTTCGCGGTTCCACCGCAGGCCCACCTCCCTCAAGAGCAGTTTTCTGATAGCAGCCGTCGCTGGGCACGTCCACAACAAGTGCCCCACATCACATATGTCCGGTGCAGCGCTACAGTGAGGGCACCTCTCAGGTGCTGGCAGATCTTTGGCACGCCACCGATGACGGGCAGGTGGTGTCAGAGCCGCCCCTGCCCGAATCCGGCGCACGGATACCTCCTCCTGCCGAGTAAGACTACGGGGGAGAGGGTGCGAACACGGAGGAATTAGAGCGCGTGTTCGCTTGCGCAGAACTTCGGAATCGGAATCATGGGACCGGAACGGATCTGGGGGAAGAGGGGAAGGTGGCGGATCGTCTAATGTATGAATATGAGTCATAGAATCCGCTTGAATGTTATGTGGATCCTATGCATGGCCGCGAATTCAGTGCATGCGCACAGGACACGTATTCTTTGCGCAGAGCACTTGAATTGAATGTGAAATCTGGAACGTCCGTCGAACAGCCTTAAGCTGTTTAAGGGCGGCACGGGAGTCGGTGTAAATATGAACTGTATTGAATGTTGGAACGAGCGGGAGGGAAGCAATGGCCTTATAAATGGCTTGAAGTTCCAATGCCAGGGGAGCGCACATATCCGCAGTTTACGTCGCGCTAGAGTTGAGATGCGGATGAGATGGACTATACACAGCAGTAACTCCTCTCTCTGCAGAATGTGATGCATCCGTGTATAATATGCACACTTCAGGCAGATACGCTGCTGATACCGACGGGGAAATAGTGGGGCGATTGTCAGTGAGCTGGCAATAGGACCACGGTGGAATTGTCTTTAAACGATGAAGTTTGAGAGACTGTTTCCGAGCTCTATTTGCCACCCGTTGGTCGATGATTTCACTGAGTGTATTAAGTTGGGCGAACTCCTGTAGCACAGGTATGGGTGTTAAACGAGGCAGATATGTTATGACGTGCATAGCCGCACGATTGATAGCTTCAAGGGAGTCCCACTGTCTGCGGGTGAGACGTTTAAATTGTGTCTGATATAATATCCGTGGCTGAAGGATAGAGCGCACAAGCTGGCGGGCCGTATGAGCACGTGCGCCACCAGAGCGCAAAGCTATGCGACGAATCAGACCTAGAGTAGCGTGAGCCGCATTACGGGTGGCTGTCAGCCACGGGGTGCCAGTCCCAGATGTATGGAGAAGACCAAGAATGAGGACAGTTTCTACATGAGGAATCAGAGAATTATGAGCCGTAAAATTTAAAGGGGGAGCTTTCCGTAAGCCGGCTTTATTTACAATTCGAATGAAACATGATTTAGTAGGAGAGAGGGTTAGACCCAGACGTGGGAGGCGAGATTTCAATACATCCAGTCCGTGTTGAAGGACCGACTGATGAATAGACGCATCTGGATGACAGCACCACAAGGTTATATCATCGGCATACGCAAGCACGCGGATAGAAGGGATGGACTCTAGAGCTCTAATAAGATGAATTAAAGCCACATTAAATAATATGGGGGCGAGAACGGAGCCCTGCGGCACTCCTCTATTGGAAGTGAAGTTACCAAAGGGATTTCCGTGGACACGCAGGCTGAAGGTTCGATTTGCTAAAAAGGCGTGAATGGAGAGTAGGAACCGGTGAGGGAGACCAAGAGTTTGAAGGGAGGCAAGAATGGCAGAGTGAAGGATGTTATCATATGCCTTTGTTATGTCTGTAGTGATTACGGTTCCTACAAGGTGACTCTGCGGAGAGTGGTCAAGCACGCCAGCAGCCAAAGTAGCAAGGCCGTCCTCCGTTCCAATTTGTGGGCGGAAACCAATTTGAGAATTAGGGTAGCAATCATGGGATTCCAGCCACCACGACAAGCGTGCGGCCAGAATATTTTCATAAAGCTTGCAGATGGTAGGCGTAAAGGAAATTAATTGGACGAAGGGCCGAGAGAGATACAGGATGCTGACCTGAGTTTTGTATTGAAACCACAATAGAATGCTTCCAGTCTCCAGGCATGACGCCAGAAAGCCACACTTCGTTAAAAGTATCAAGTAGGGTTTGCAAAGCCCTCCCTTCCAAGTTACGGAATAAGGAGTTAGGTATGCCGTCGTGCCCGGGAGTAGTAGTAGTTTTTATACGTTCAATGGAGGCCAGCAGCTCTGCCATGGTGAGGTCAGAAGTAATCCCATCGGAGGGCTCTGTAACCGATAAGTCAGGTGGAGACGTAGCGGTGCAGTCATGGTTTGGAAAAAGTTGACGGGCCGCTTGTTGTGCAAATGTGTCCTCATCCACATTTAGCGCGAGGCGAATGCTCTCTGTGCAATCTGAAACCTAAGAAGTGCGATCCATGGCGTGAAACACTCTCCAAAGATGTCGATTGCCCTGCGTAGAGGACAGGCGGGCACACCATGCAGCCCAGCGTTGCCTGCCTAGCCGCTTTGCATAGCGCCGCGCCCGTGCGGTAGCGCGGTGAAGAGTAGGAATAGCCGAAAGGTCATCGGGGTGACGAGTGGCGTAAAGATCCGCCTGGCGACGAAGAGCCCACAGATTCAAGAGATGTATGACCGGGTTTGGGCCGTCTTCATTTACAGTAGTGGTAATAGTGTGAGTAGCGAGAACAGCAGAGAGAGTGGACAATGCTGAAGAGGGGTTGAATGTAGATAAGTGATTGTCTGCGCGTACAGAGTCCCATGATGTTATTCGTAGAGTGACGCTTATTTTCCGTAGACGCGTAGGCGTGAGGGAGATAAAAATAAGGCTCTGATCGCTACCCCAAGTATCAGAATCAACAGCCCAACGAGGGTTACCGGGGCCTAGCCACCAAGTCAAACCAGGTGAATACGGGCCACCTTGTGGGCGGGTAGAAGTATTCGGGTGGTTTAAAAGTTGAAAGGAATGATTCGAAAAGCTCCCTTGGATGTGTGCACCCCTTGTGGAATCCGATGGGTAACCCCACGCAGTGTGTGCGCCGTTGAAGTCACCACCAACTAGAATAGGGATACCCTAGTTGGTAGATCGTAGAAAACGAACCCATCCCAGATTGGGAGGTGCGGAGCCAGGGCGACTATAAAAAGAAACTAGGACAAGGGGTGTGCGTGCAGGTTTTACGAGAAGGGCGACAACCTCTTGACGTTTGTTGCACCACCGTGAAAGGTCGAGCGGTGTGTGCGGAACTGAACTGTGAGTATAAATTGCAGATTTACTTGGGCTGAGGGAGGAGGCGTTGCAACGGCGATCAGGGATAGAGGGTGAATGGTATGCGCAGAAACCTGAAAGGCGTGGGAGTGCATTATGCTCTTGCAGTAGGAACGCCCATGCCCTCAGCTTTCCGTCGCGAAGGCGGATATTCACTTCAGAGGCCTTATTAGCGAATCCTCGACAGTTCCACTGCACCACCACCGATGATGATGCGCTATTCATGACGAGGCCGAAGAGCTTCCACGATGAGGGATGTCACCTGCTCCATCAGCGCTAATATCTTATCCACTGTCGGGGTAGTCACGGCTAACAGGTGGTCGGCACCTGATTGTGGCCCAGTGCTTACCCTAGGTGATTCCTCTGATGATTGCTCCCGAGTTATTAGAATTCTTCGAGAGGATTGAGAGCGACGCTGTTCCCTGCGCTGGGTGAGTTCGCCTAGTCGGCGGAGAGCCTCCGCGATTGCATTGTCTAAAGCGGTGTCTTCATCTGTGGTATCCACATATGATGGATGCACTGGACGTTTTGGCCTACCATTTTATTCGGGAAGGTGAGCCGCTTGTGCATATGTACGCTGGTGAGGAGACGTATGGTGAGCAGCGGGCTCAGATAAAGGAAGTTCAGGGAAGTCGTCCTCACATGCGAGAGCTGCAAAGCGATTACTTGTAGGAACATCCATCTTTGCAGGCTACTTGAGAAACTTCTTCGCCTGGTTCTTCTTTGGACAAGCGGGAGAGCGAATGTCATGGTCCGGCGATTTGCACAAGGCACAAGGAACTGTTGATTCATTCATGTCGGCCACAGCTGCTGGATTAGGGCAGGTATTTTGCATATGTCCTTCTTTGTGGCAGTGATAACAAAAAATACGACGAGGTCGGAAGGGCTGTGGTTTGACGATCGCACCGTAGTAGGTAAGGCACTTCGGGAGAGTCAACGGGCCTTGCAGGATGAGCAGGTATGAGCCCCGGCGACCCATAGGCCGTGCTTGCAGTACAACGTGAGTTGAGCAGCGAATATTTGCGCGCACCTCCTCAGGAGGGCTCGTGCTGTCAACATGATAAACCATGCAGCGCAGTGTATCAGGACCAGATGCAAAATATATTTGCACCGGGACATGCTTGCTGTCATCCAGGGGGATCCGCGTAACTGCGCAAAGTTTCTGGGCGTCCACCAAGGATGACAAGTTTACCGTGATGGTGTTCGATGGGCGATGGACGACAAACCCGCAGTAGTTCGAAGAGCCAAGAGCGTGGTCAATTGTGTTCCTGGCAGGGATGGCAGTCTTATGAAAGCGCAATGTAGGCTTGATTGTAACGCGGAACGAGTTCGCAGCAAGCGGAAGAGAGCCTTGACTCACGGGAGGCATCTGTGGAGGAGGCTCAGACGCTGGTGACGGCCATGGTGGGAATACTGAATTGGCGCGACGGGCACAGTTTCTTGAGGGAGTGCCGCGGGCACGGAGGCGGTGGAGCAGTCCACGTCACAGGCCAAAGTCGTAGCATCGGAAGACGGCGCAGGGTGGAGGCCCGGAGGCGCTGACGATTGCGTGGACGTGGAGGCTGCGTCAGGTGGCAACACAGCGGGCATCCGCGTAGCTGTCGTCGACAACGCAGAATCCGTGCAGACGCGTAGCGCGGCCTCGCTCGGCAGCGCCGAGCTAAGCCTAGCTTGCCCCTGAGGGTTCCGGTTGGGTTTTCTCACTTGAGAATGCGCCTACCTTGCCGGGAATTTCTCCCCAGGGGCGTCGTCAGCATTCTGTCTCACGGAGGGCACGGTCCGACCCACGCCACACGCGAGAAGACAGCAAAAAGCGAAAACACTGACCTAGAAGCAGACACGTAACCACCCACTAGGTCTTCGTCTTCTTCTTTAACAAAGAGGCACCTATTAGCATCATTAGAACAGCATACAAGGCAGCCCTTGGCCTGCCGGCAAACTGCAACTCAAATCGACTGCTGCAGCTGGGAATTTTTAACAAGCTCGCTGAGCTAATCGAAGCCCATAGGACGGCACAAGTGACCCGCATGTCGCGCACTGTTGCGGGACGCGTAATTCTCGACAAATTCCACCTCCACCCCGCTGAGGAGGTATGTGCAACACCACATTTTTCAGGCGACATTAGTAGTAGACTAGCTGTTAAACCGGTAGCCAAGAACATGCTGCCAGGAAGACATGACGCCCGCATGAAAGCAAGCGCGCAGGCCTTTGAGAAACACTACGAGTACTTACCACGAGAAGTGTATGTGGCTGCAGCTCACACATCAAAGGCGGAACTTTCGTGGCATGTATGGCCACTCCAAATTCAGCCCACGTTAACGCCACAACCCTCTACGCTAGCTCTATACGCGAGGCAGAAGCAGCTATCGCAAGGGCCATCGCGGATCCCCGCACCAAAGCTATTCTAAGCGACTCTAAGAGCGGCATTGAAAATTTCGCCAAAAACTTGGTAAGCGTGCTCGCAATGCTAATTCTACGCAGCTGAACTCACGATCACAACATCAATCTGGTACGGGTTCCGGCTCACACGGCTAACTCCGGAAACGAGGGGTCGACTGTCAAGCCCGAGGTTTAAGCAACCGGGGGACGGGAGACCTCTAAGGAACGGACGCCTCCGCCGTGGCGCCTCGCTCGTACGCGGTGATTACAAATTTTATCACGAGCTACGATGCACTTATCCAGCCCCTCACCCCGAGCTGGACAAGGCGCAAGCCACGACACTAAGACGCCTACAATCAAAGGCAATTCTTGGCTCCTACCGATTACTTTAATCACAAACGGTGAATATGACCCTGCATGCCCAAAGGGTGGTCCAAATAAGTCCGAAGCCCTCCACGTAGGTACCTCTTTATTCCTTTCTTCTTTCACTCCTTCCTTTATCCCTTCCTTTACGGCGCGGTTTAGGTGTCCGCCGATAGATGAGAGAGATACTGTACCATTTCCTTTCCCCAAAAAACAAGTTTCATTTTCAGGCCACAAAGACCATATTTTGTGGTAATGCGCTAGCAAATCCCCTCCGACGACACTTTTGCCAGTTCCCTCGGCGGAGGAATGGGACAAGCTCTTAGGCAGTTCAAGGAAAATTGGAGGACGCTTAAGCGTCGCCCTCGAGTGTGAAACGCGAGAGCGTTGCAGCGCTGCCAGGGAGTCCTCGGAACCCCATCGCCCCGTCGGCGCGACGCCTTGGCCGTTGGACAAATCGCTTTGCTGTGTACAGTGAAGCGAACGCGCGGAGCCGCAAACCACGTAGAAGCGCTTCCAGGTGCCTTGCCGAAAAGCGCGGGACACAAATTGCAGTCGTGGTTCGTCTGCACATCGTTCTCGACACACCCGATGACACGAACGCCAGCATAGGTTCCCCGCCGAACGAACGGGCAGCAAGCCGCAAGCGTCGTGGTGAACGTGTTTTGGATGCGCCCTGCTTTGTTCGCCGCTCAACGCGTGATTCCTGCGTGCCAGAGAGGGGGTTTGCGAAGCAGAGATGCCGTGCGGCTGGTCCATGCCTTCGTAATCAGCCGAATCCTCTATTCGGTCCCTTATCTACACCCGAGAAAACACGACGAAGACAAAGTTGAGGTAATACTCCGCAAAATAATGAAGAGGGCACTTGACCTTCCCGTGCCCACTTCCAATGCGAGACTTCTTGCATTTGGAGTGGTGAACACTTTTCAGGAACTCAAGGAAGCCCATCTCACAAATCAATACACGAGGCTAGCCCAAACGAAGTCGGGTCGACACTTGCTAGCCCGCCTTCACATCCAACATGATTTTCACATTCAGGAGCGGGTCCGAGTGCCCGAACTCTGAAGACGCGCCGTCATAGTTCGACCCCTTCCCACTAAGATGGACAATGAGGATCATAGTGGTCGTCGTGAGGCTAGGGCGGAAGCATTAGCGCACCACTATGGTTACAAACATGGTGTCTTTTACGTAGATGTAGCTGGGCATACCCACGGGGGTTGGTACACGGCCGCGGTCATACATCAAGAAATACAAGTGGATGGGCTTTCCTTTCGACTCCCAGGCACAACACAAGCTGAAGAGGTTGCCATCGCCCTAGCTGCTTCTGATTCAAAATCCAAACACATAATAACAGACTCACGTTCGGCATGTCGCAATTATGAGGCTGGCTGGATAACTCCACTAGCTGAACGAATACTAAGGAACTGCAGCCGGGATACCGATAATACACCCCGCTGCCTGGTTTGGACTCCGGGCCATCAGGGCCTAGCAGGAAACGAAGCTGCAGGCGCCGCGGCCCGAGCACTCATTCACCGGGCGTTCCCATTGGCTCCTGAGCACCTGGAACCTGAACGTAGCTACTTTCCTGCAAAGCTATCACATCCTATTATAAGGATAGGCATCGCCTCTATCCGGCCCCTGCAAAGGGACTGGGGAAAGCAAACGAACGCGTTCTTCTCCAATTATTCACGAACACAATGCTGTGCCCGGCAGCTACAACACTTCGATCCCGCGTTCGCTGGCAGATGCAAACACTGTGGGGATGAGGCTGACACCTACCACATGGTTTGGGCTTGCCAGCGCAACTCAGCTCTCTCCCCCCACCCCAACCCCACCAGAGAGGAATGGGAGGCGGCCCTGCTTGGCTGTTCGGACCTTCAGACCCAAAAGGCTTTGGTCAAGAGGGCTAAGCTGGCGGCTTCGACCAATGGGGTCCCGGAATAAGGAATCCACTCATTGCGGGGCTCTTTAAAGAGCCTCACCTCTTTCATTAAATAAAGGCTTTTCACCACCACCAACCCAAGGCCCCATTGCGCCCAAACGAAAGATATGAAAGACGCGTCACTTACTTTCCTTAAAATCAGTTTTCATTTATTTTCCTTTCCTTACTGCGCGGTTCGGGTGTCCATATAAATATGTGTAACAGGCCTCACTTCCGTTCCTTAAAACCAATTTTCATTTCATTTTCACTTCCTTGCGCCACGGTCCGGGTTGTGCACCGAAATATGTGACATACGTCCCTGCCTTTCCTTGCGCTGCTGTAGCGCGCTATCTGTTGGGGCGGTGGGGTACATTGCGAAGAGGGAGAGGAGGAATTTTTCGCTCAGGGCTGACGCCGATGTAAATGGCTTTCTGCGACACGAGCTCCTTAACGCTATCGCGTTAAAACAAGTGAGCTGCCCTCATCACGCGAGATCATGAGGTCGCCACCGAATAGAGGCCACCCTGGACTCGCCTCAGACTAAGGTAACCGATTCCATTTTGTGGAAATAAAGTTGTAACCACCACCACCACCCTTCGCTTACGGCGCGGTTCGGGTGTCCACCGAGATATGTGCGACAAGCGTCACTTTATTTGTTCTGAGGAGGTTAGTTGTCGGAGCTGTGTATTCCGGCCGCCGGCTTGCGTCGGTGGGCGGTGTTCAAACTCTGGTTTAGGTGTTCTTCGGCTGACGGGCGCCTCAATATGGTGATCCAGCCACCTGCAAAACTCTTGCCTTTGATGTACCTGAGGGGGCTAGTCCAGGAGATGTCGTCGATGCGACAGCCTCCGTACTTGGATTGCAAGAAGTTTACTGTGTCCAACACTTCGGCTGACGCATTTGCCAAGTAACCGTGAAGAGTGAAGCCGCCATGGCTGCAATCGTTGATGCGTCCTGCCTCATCATCGGCAAGGAACGCGTCGCCATCGTTCCCTGAGCCCGAGGGTGACCCAGCTGTGACTGCTCTTTTTCAGCCCGCCCGACTACCATGTGATGGCCTTGCCAAGGCTCTTTCCCCTTATTGAGAGGTGCTGCACACAAGCCGTGGCACCATGCGCTCGCGTCCCACTGTCACCACCGGGACGCGGGAGGCCGAATTCAAATGAAGCCCGAGTCGCACGTGCTTATCTACATCAAAGTCGCTGGCCACCACGTGACATGCGATTGCAAAGGCATGCAGCGTGTTTGTCGGCGTTGTGGTTCGACTGCACACTTCAGAGCACAGTGCACGGCTCTGTTCTGCGCCCGCTGCGGGGTCTTTGGGCACCAAGGCCAAGGTTGTGTGCTGCCGTGTCGACGTTGTGGTGATCCACACGCTACCGTGGCATGCGCGATCAAGCCCTCCTGCTCTGAGGCTGCGGCCCGACCTGCACCTCCGCCGGCCACACAGGCAGCCGATGAAGCCACCAAGGAGCCCGGCGTTCCCGACACCTGTCTGTCTGTCTGTTGCTGCCAGGAAGAAAGAAAGGAAAGTGCACAGGCCTGCTCACTGGCTCAAGACGAGCCACAATCGCTACCACGCGCAGATAGGAGAGTTGAAAGATGGGACAGAAACGCAGGATAGTAAAGACGCGCTAAAGACAAAGCCGATCCCGGAGGTAGTGTAATACCGGACCAACCGGTGGCGGGAGTGAAGCATCCTTCAAACTCTCCGCTACATCCAAAAATAAAAATAAACGGACCCGTAACAGATACACTACGTGGTCCGGACATTAGCTGCGCCTACCTTTCCGACACCAACGCTGTTACGGGAGGTTCCACTGCCTCTCTGGGTGTCAGTGTGGAAGAACCGGTGCCTGCGGCTGAGGCGTCCAGTGAGGCACTTAGCAAGCCGACACTAAATGTGCCTGCTTTGTCAGCCTGTCTCTTAAAGTGTACCGGCTGCTACAGAGCCCCTTGCGCCCCTGCAAGTCTCTGATGCTGGGGACAAGCCGATCTCGGAGCCCGCGCGCCAGCTCGCAGCCAGGGTTGCGGCTTTCGGCAAAAACGGCAACATATCTGAGACCGATTGTGACGAGAGCAGCTTGCCGTCCTCGTCTTCTTCAGTCAACCTCGTCATTGACTAGGTTGCCAGGAGGTGCCTGAGCAGGAGCCGAGGCCCTGGTCGGCATCTCCTTCGTCATCGATGTTTAGTCTCGGCACAAATATTTCACCTGGGCAGGAGCCAAAGCCATCTCCTTGCGCGGAACCTGTCCAGTCGCGGCCGTCTTCTACATCGAGGATTAGCGCCAGCACTTCCAGTACCGTGTCTTCGGATGTTGAGATGGTCGCTTTGAGTTCGAGCTGAAAGCATCCGCATGCGTCGACTACGGACTCGGAAATTTCTGCTGGTCGGCCAAGGAGGCCTCGTGCCTCCTCTGGTCCTACCCTATGGAAAAAGTTATGTGGTCTGGCGCCGTTCGCGGCGCGCACAGTGTTGCCTAGCGATCACAGCTCCTATATTTATTTTTCATTACCATAATGACTACTCTTAACATCATTACTCTTAACTACATGTGCAGGGGTTCCGCAATGTTATGAAGCAGGCCGAAGTGGTCGCTTTCCCTCGTTCATCGGGCTGCGATATCCTGTGCCTGCAAGAAACCATTTTTTCGCCTCAGTGACGTGTTAGAATTTAAGCGTTGGTTTGGCATCGATGGTTTCTTTTCTTACGCCAGCACGCGTACTAGCGGCGCGGCCGTTTTTGTTTTCAACCACATCCTCCTTCGAGACCATCATGTTACCTATGATGCGCTTGGACGCGTGCTGGCGTTCGACTGCACGTTTACCGCACTTCGGCTGAGAATTTTTTGAATCTATGCACCTACGCACTCCAATTTGGTAAATTCATTCTTTAAATATCTAGATGTGTATTTTCTTAGAGGACGTAACGTTGTGATGTTGGCCGAATTCAACTGCATGCTCGATACGCTCGCTGATGTGCAAGGCCCTGGTAGGGGCAGTCCAGGCTTGAATGTGCGCTATTTGCGCCGCCTAGTCAACCAGTTTATGCTCACAGATGCTTATGAGTTCCTGTCTGGAGGTGTCTGTGAGGACTTGGCGTCGCGGATTATCATCGAGGAGGTTAGACAGGGCGTATGTACCGACGGGTCTTTCGAGGACAGTGTGTGCTGCAAACGTAAGGACGCTGCCATCCTCGCCGGTATACATGCCAGACCATCGCCCTTTCCTTCCGTCACTCGAGGTTCCGGCGGCCGCAGTGCCTCCTCACAGACCGTGGCGTTTGGATGTGCACATCCTTCCCGACGCCAGCACGAGAGAAGTTGTAACGCGGGCCTTGCGTTTTTCTGTTGTTGGGGTCGTGCCTGGTGACTGGAACCGTCTGAAGGATTTGTGGCGCCAACAATGCGCCGCTTCTGGTCGAGCCCTTACGGCTCGCGTCTCAGCTGAGGTGCGTATAGTTACTGCGAAGCTGCGTATAGCACAGCGTACCCCGTGGCCATCGTCGCTTATTTGCGCATTGAAAGAGCAGCTTTACGAGCATCACCAGCGTCTTTTACGATCATCCTCTTTGACAGAGACGGCATGGCGTTGTCGACGCAGTCCAACTGCTCATCCTGAGGTGTTTCGGGCTGCACGCCAGGAGCTGTTGTGCCCTCAAGGTGCCCCTGCTTTTACACCTTCCGCCAGGGCTGTGGTCCAGCCAGTTGGCAGGAATTTCAGTGCGTCTTTCGTCCATTTCCGAGATATTGCTCAGTCGCTAATTCTGGTTGATCGCGATGACGTTTCCGCACACCTATTTTATGCAGGCTTGCCGCAGGTTGCCGCTGAACTTCATGATGGTCCTATGGCTCCGCCAACACCAGGTGAAATCAAGGAGGCGTTAGATTCTATAAAACGAGGCTTAGCGCCTGGGCTAGATGATCTTCCCGTGGAGTTTTATTTACAATTCTGGCATATTGTAGGCCCAATTTTCTCGCAAGTGTTAAAAATATGTTTCACTCGGCCCGTCTTTCTCGATTCTTTTAGAAGAGGCCGCATTGTTCTGATTGCAAAAAAGACTCCTTTCTCCACATGTTCGGCCGAATGGCGCCCTATCACCTTACTAAAATTCAGATTATAAACTATTGGCAAAATTACTCGTTCGCCATCTATGGTCTCTTCTCCGTCCCTCATTTCCTGCCACCAGGTTTTCTCGATACCGGGTCGTGAAATACATTTTTTATTTTCCGTAATGCAAGATATCCTAGAGTATTCTTTACGGCGGCATGCATAGGGTCTTCTTGTTTCCCCCGATCAAGAGAAGGCGTTCGATTTTTTAGAGCATGAGCATATTTACGGTAAACTGGATCCTTTCGGTTTGCCACCATCTTTCGTGCCTCTCATTAAAGAAATGTACAGAGATATTTCAAGCACTCTGTTCCTCGATGGCTGAGAAAGTACCGCATTTGATGTTGACGCGTCGTCCTTCAAGGTTGTCCGCTGTCCGCCCTATTGTTTGTCTTAGCATTAGAGCCTTTCCTACTACTAAATCACCACTCTCTTATCAGCTGTCTGGCGTTGCCGGGCAGTGAGGCAGTACGCGTCACTGCTTATGCACATGACATCACACTCTACTTAGCTAGCCGCCGCGGTGGCTGAGTCGTTTTGGCGCTCGGCTGCTGGCCTGAAAGACGCGGGTTCGATCCCGGCCGTGGCGGTCGAATTTCGAGGGAGGCGAAATTCTAGAGGCCCGTGTACTGTGCGATGTCCGTGCACGTTAAAAAACCCCAGGCGGCCGAAGTTCCTGGGGCCCTTCAATACGGTGTCTCGAATAGCCTGAGTCGCTTTGGGACGTTAAACCCCCCTATACCAAACCAAACTGTACTTAGCTGATGAATGCAGCCTGCTGGAAGCTTTAAACGTTTTTCGTGGGTACGCCTCCTTTTCGGGGGCTGCTCCTAATTATTCGAAGAGTCACTACTTTTTTGTGGGGTCTCCTCCGAGACGTATTACATGTGCGATACCTTTGCAGTCGTGTGCGCAGATGCGCATTTTAGGTGTGACCTATATCTGTGCTATAATATCGAATGGTATGAATTCTTCGGTCGTAGAGGGCCTTACAGGTCGTGTGCGGAGGGCCCACACATTTCACCTGCCTCTGCTTGAGAGGCGCTACGTGGTTCAGTCGGTCGTGCTGTGTGCTTTCTGGTACCTTTGCCACATTTTTAAACCACCCCTGCGGGTCATAAGGCGGGTGCAGACTACAGTTTTTTTTTTTGGTCAGGCGGAACCGAGCTTCTGGCTCGTGCTGTTCTTGGACAACCACGGGAGAGAGGCAGTTTTGCCTTTCCAACTTTGTCCACCACGTCCTGGTTGTTAGCTTTGAAATGCATATTCCAGAGTTATTCCAGAGTTATTAAAGCACATAATCTTTATAAATATCGCCTCAGTGTTACTTTTAAAACAGAAATCAAGAAGAATGTAACAAATCTTAAAAATTTAGCAGAACTAGGAAAAAAGAATCAGTCTATCCAACAAGACGAGGCGAAGAATGGACAGTGCCAACACCTCGGCTAACTCTTGGTAGGGAATGCCTTCAGTACACACTTCCATCTCTTCTAAATAGGTATATTCACATTAACCTCGATTTGTTTTCTTTTTCACGTCGTGAACTACATAATTTGTTTTTGAATAACATTGTTTAAGTTTCATTATGTATACATATTGCTGTTTCGTGTATTCTCCGGTGCTTCCTTGATGTGCTTGTTTTTTTTTAAATTGTATAAACTCTTGTGTTGCCTCCCTGTCAATAATTAGGATTGTAGACTCGTCAAGCTGCCCAAGGGCAGCTTTTTTCTACGATTCCTCCATCTGTAGTGCTAGATGGGAAATAAACTTTGATTTGATATTGCGTATTCTTCTGGGGGACGCGGCTCCGGCGCTAATCTAGCGCGGTACTTTTTGGGTCCTTCTTTGCATTTTTTGAATCCCTCGGTCCCTGTTAATAATGGACCTCAAACAGAGCAGCCTACCGCTTTCTATGCTATGTCAGTGGCCTTTTTCAGACATGTAAGCGCAGTAGCACCTGATGCCAACATCGCTGCAGACCGCGTGGTGAACATTATGAGCTCGCTGTTGCCTGTTGTGCCGGCGGCTCGCCGCTCACCGATGCGCCGCATTCAATGGGCGCGCACGGCGTCGAATCCTCTCCTAGACAATCTACACGACTTTGGAAACTTTGCTGGGCAGTGCTGCTTACCTGTGATCGGCTAAAGCGGTGGGGTGTTTTAGGCTCCAGTACCTGTCCGAATTGCCCGCTTCCGGAATTTAAACCCCACGCTACAGTCACCTGCGTGGTAGCGCGTTTTTTTTTTGGTGCGTGCTTCATGCGGGATTCCGTGGGCAGGGCATTTTGAGCTTTGTCTCCCGCGTCCGCTTCCCCAGCGGCCGTTTTGTTCGCCTGTTAATTGCTGCGGGTCTTTTTAGTTTATGGCGCAATCGATGCACCGCGGTCGCTGGAGTGCTTCGACGCCGCGATGTGTGGCCAATACTTGGCCGTCTTCCAAGGGAGCTGATCAGTTTCTTGTCAGAGGAATCATTTTTCTTGGAAGACGAAGAGTTCCTACGGCAGTGGTCGTGCCCATTCATTTCTGTTAACAACGATCGTCTTGTTCTGGTCTTTAGACCAAACTGGCGCTGCGGTCTCTTTTTTCCGTGTCAGATTATTGCTTTTGCACTCTTCTGTGAACACGTATTCTATACCGTCTTAAATCGCTCACAAGCAATTCTCTTTAGGTGCTCAAAGCTGCTTATGGTACCTCTTTAATTGGCTCGCCTTATATACTTACCGTCATGCCTACTTGTGAATGTCAATGTATCCGGTAACCTTGGAATGTGTACATATGTAGATAAATTTTTCCAATCACTTCATTTTCCTTACCACTTCGATGGACGCGAAACGCAAAAGCGCCCTTGTGCTGTGCGATATCAGTCCACGTTAAAGCTACCCAGGTGGTCGAAATTATTCGGGAGACCTTCACTGCGGCACCTCTTTGTTCTTTTCTTCTCTTATTCCCTCCTCTAACTCTTCCCTTACGGCGCGGTTCAGGTGTGAGACAGATACTGCGCTATTTCCTTTCCTCCAAAACCAAGTTTCGAAATTGTAATTTTTCCTTTCCTTGCCTGCCCCGCCGCGGTCGCTCAGTGGTTAGGGCGCTCGACTACTGATACGGAGTTCCCAGGTTCGAACCCGACCACGGCGGCTGCGTTTTTATGGAGGAAAAACGCTAAGGCGCCCGTGTGCTGTGGGATGTCAGTGCACGTTAAAGATCTCCAGGTGGTCGAATTTATTCCGGAGCCCTCCACTACGGCACCTCTCTCTTCCTTTCTTCTTTCACTCCCTCCTTTACCCTTCTCTTACGGCGCGGATCAGGTGTCCAACGATATATCAGACAGATACTGCGCCATTTCTTTTCCCCCTAAAACCAATTATTACTTTCCTTTCGTGCGCGCTTCGGGTATCCACCGATATATGCGAGACAGGCGCCATTTCCTTGTCTGACCTCTAGCTAAATTCAAGGTAAAACTTGCGGCCTCACTGACGGCTCGAAAAGCTGCGTACTGAAGCTGTTCGCTTCGAAAAATGAATGTGGATTAGGTGAGCTGATCCACGATATACAAAGCGAAAGCGGTCGGCGCCCAGTGTGCTCATTGGCGTTGGCGTTGACAACGCTCTAGGCAATGATTTTGAGGAAGGGAAGGGCGCATAACTGGATCCCTGGGACAGTGGACGCCTCATTCTCGCTTTGTTGTGGCTTTTGTAAAAAACGCAGGCCAAGGGGCTTGCTTTCAAGCCGTTTAGTGCAGCTGTTTAGCACATTTGACATTCCTAAGTTTGGGATGGTTCAGGACTTTTCTTCGTGCCTTCATGAGGTTAGGGACATCGATTATGTAAGAACAGCCGTGCCGCTGGGCTCAGAAGCAGACGGGTTGGAAGATCAGGCTCAAGCTCAGGCGGGCCGGAAGATGCGGTAAAAATAATAATTGGTTTTTTGGGAAAAGTAAATGGCGCACTATGTGTTTCATATATAGCTGGACACCTGAACCGCGCCGTAAGGGATGAGATAAAGGATAGAGAGTGAGAGAAGAAAGGAAGAAAGAGGTGAGTAAAGATTTTTACTTCTTTCTTGCTCTCCTTCGCTTCCTTCTCTCTCTTCTTCTCCGTAGGTCCCGTTTCCCTGCTTCGCCAAATAAACCTCTCGAATTGGCCGGATTAACTGAGAAAATTGATTTAGTTATACACTTGATGACAACAATAAAAAGTACAGTGCAGTTAAAATGACAGCAGCATAGATGCAGAATAACTGAGCTGGGACGCCCTTGCACTTAGGATAGTCCGTTGTCCTAAGCGAGCATGCGGGAGGAAGTCCGTCTCCTACCGAGCTCCGGCCTCCACTGCCGCCCCGCTCAGAGCTCGCGGCCGTCACAGGGTTTCTTCCCAAAAGCAATCAATCTTTCGGCACTCCCACGTTCCAAACGTCACTTTCCCCCCGATTTCTGGGAATGGATGTATCGCAGACGGGGCTGGGACGCCGACGCGTCTGGGCCTCGGTCCGCCATGTCAGAAAACCCATTCCCGCGGAGAAGCGCAAATTTACGACCAGTGGCTCCGAGGTTCAGAAAAGAAAAGCGCAAACCCAGCCACCTAACTAACGCGCGGTGTGTGGTTCGACGAAGGCATTCGTAGATCCGTGTCCTAAATGGTGCGCGAAGCGCCGTCTATTGAGACACATGGTGTCTTCCATGTCAGTGCGAGAACAAGACCCGGCACACTCATGCTCTCTCTACGCAATGTCGGAGTTGACCCGCGTTAACAAACACATCAAAAGCCGGGTGATGAACGCGCGGACCGTGTCGCCTAAGGCGCCAGGCCTCCGCTCGGACCGACAAACAAAAGACCAATCGAAGTTCCCCCTCGGAGGCGCGCGGCCTCTCGGCCACGAGGCTCGGGGGTGCAACTGTACAGAACGCGACTGCGCGCCACAAACCAAAGACAAACAAAAGTTTCTCCCGAAGACGCCTGGCGTCTTGGCGACGCGGCCTCGGGGGTGCAAATGCAAAAAAATAACATACAAGCAAAATAGACGCGAACAAGCTGAAGCGCATGACGACCTTACACGCCCCTTCTAAGACCGTTGCAACAGCCTCATTGGTTGTTGCACACGATACGTAATGTAATTAAAGGTCGTCGTTAGCACTACCCTGATGCCCAGAATGCAAGTGTTACATATAAATAATATGGTGTCGCGTTACATAATACACAAAACAGTCGCCACATGCGAGGCGTACAAAATGACACCATGCAGGCACATCTCACGAAAACAGCCCCTGAAGTGGTCCCTATGCTTGTCCTCGGAAACCAGAGGTGGCGACAGCTATTTCTGGTGTTCAGCTCGAGACTCCGTCCCCGCGTGAACGAGGCAAGCGTGACAGTGCGTCAGCATTCGCGTGAGCGGCAGGGCCAACGCTCTTCGAGCTGGCTTTCCGCCGGCTGGCTGGCTGGAGGTGAGATTAGCAAGGGGGATGTGGTCGGACACGACATGCACGCGTGCTCCGTATACCCACGTGTCAAACCGAAGGAGCGCCCAGATGACAGCAAAGGCCTCCCGCTCGATGGTTGCCCATCTCACCTGCGTGTCGTTGAACCGGTGGCTCGCAAACGATATGGGAAGCTCTCTGCCCGAGCCACTCATTTGCGCCAAGCAGGCTCCCGCTGCAAACGCAGACGCATCCGCGAATAAGCCAATACGGCTTCTCAGGGTCGGGAGTCGAGAGCATCGTCGCCGTGCAAAGAGCCGCCTTTAGTTTACTGAAAGCCTCGTCTGCCTCTTGATTCCAAGGAAAACAATTCGCCACTTTCCCGTAAACGCAGTGAGGGGCCTAGCGATTTCCGCGTACCTTTCGACGTAGCCTCTGTAGTAACCGCAGAGCCCTAGTGCACTCCTCAGGTCGCGTTTTGTGCGAGGTATCCCCAACTCACTGATGGCTGCAACCTTTTCGGGGTCAGGTCCATGCTGTCCCGATCCCACGACGTGCCCCAGGTATCTGATGTCCGGTGCCGCGACCTGGCATTTTTGCAGATTCGCTTTGAATGCCGCCTTGGGCAGAGCGCTGAGCACCGTTCAAGGGTGATCGAGGTGTTCCTCCCGTGTTCTGGAGAAAACTGCTATATCGTCCAAGTACGCGCAAGCATACTCTTGGTGTACTCTCAGCAGATCGTTCATGGCTCTTTGAAATGTCGGGGCGGCGTTTTTCAATCCAAACGGCATGACGCGCCATGCGAACTGTCCGATATGGGTAACAAAGGCTGTATTCTCCTGGCTTTCTTCGGCTAGTGGGATCTGCCAATATCCTCGTTTGAGGTCTATTAGGGTAATGAATTCCACACCACCTACGCGAATGATTAGTTCCTGTTGACGTGCCATAGGGAAAGCGTCGTCTACTGTTGCCGCGTTTAAGGCCCTGTAGTCGCCACAAAGCCTGAGTGAGCCATCCTTCTTAGTGACGCACACGACGGGGTGGGCGAACGCAGTCGATGCTTGGTATATTAACCCTAAATATGGGAGCTCATCTACCTGTCTAGCTACCTCCTTTTTAAGGAGCCCTGGCACGCGATATGCATAGCACGTTTTCGGGCTGTAGCCCTCAATGAGTTCCATCTCTGATGCGCGCCCTTCCTGTCAACCCCTGAAACACATCTTCGTATGAATCAAACAGCTCGCGTATCTGCCGATCTCTGGCTGCTGTCAAATACTGCGTCGCGCTTGCGGGCAGACCGCCACTGAGCTGCCTTCTACTATTATTTCGTAGGAATTTTGGAGGGGTTTCGAACTGACGTTATAGGGGCCGCAACATCTCGCGTCGAGCCTTCCATGGCTGTCCGTGCGAAACAAAATTACCTCATCGGCGATGTTGAAAATTTTTTCGCGCGCACGGCGGTTGTAGTGCGTGGCGTATGCTCCCTGCTTCTCGGTGGCGGTCAGACCCGCCACCGAGCTGCCGGTTCTCTCAGCGTGTTGGGAATATCTACCTCTCCTGCCCATGTTTTCTTTAGTATAGACAGGGGTCCGGTTGGGCGTCTACCGTATAGCATTTGCAATGGAGAAACTCCCGTCGTGTCATGCGGCACCTCCCGGTATGCCCAGAGCAGGAAAGGTATGCATTTGTCCCAGTCGCGCCTTTCAATTTCGATTACATGAGACAGCATGTTTTTGAAAACGCGGTACCACTTTTTCTATGAAACCGTTGCTCTCGAGGTCCTCCACCGTAGAGAACCGCTGCGAGCTGCCGATTTTCTCACAGAAAAATTGCGTCATCTGCGCCGCAAAATTAGTGCCCTGGTCACTGCATATCGTCTCTGGTACGCCAGTGCGTCAGAAAATCTCGAGGAGTGCGTCACACGTTTTGCGTGCTGTAAGCGCCGTTTGGCACACGACCTCTGGCCATCGTGTGTGCAGGTCAGTGACGCAAAGTGCGTATTTGTGGCCCCTTGCTGATGGAGGACTCACCGGTCCGACCACATAGACGTTCACTACCTGAAAGGGGTAACTAGGCCGCGTGAGTGGTGTGATAGGGACTCGGTCTGTTGTTCGGCGGTCGGACCTCATTTGGCACCCATGACAGGCCCGACAATGCTCGTCGTTGATATCCGCATTGACTCCTGGCCAGTAGACACTCATCTTAATTCTGTTTGCCGTTTTCCTCTTCCCGAGGTGCCCTCCCCACGGGGATTCATGCGCAAGAATCATTACTTCCCTTCTCCTTTCCCTCGGCAGCACTAGCTGCTCGTAGAGTACGCCAGCAATTTTGTCTTTGTGATAGAGCAGCCCGTCCCGCACGAACACCCCGTGACTGCCCACTTTTCCCTGTCGCCAGGCATCGGCCAGGCTCCCGTACGACCGCTGCGCATCGCGGAATACCTCATTCTCTTGCGCTCTTGTTTCCTCGGGACACATCTCCCTCGCGGCCACGAGTACCTCCTCCGTTGTCTGGTCTGCCTCGGCGTATGCCCATGACTGAGGTTCCTCCTACCCACAACTATCTGCGGCCCGTGCGTCGGCAAACTCCATTCTCTGGCCGGGGACCTCGTAAGAGTTGCTGCGCGCCTGTTCTAGCATGTGCCAAGCCTCGGCGGAGAGCAAGCAGTCAGCTTCTTTGGACGCCAGCTCCTTCGTCACGGCGCACAGCAGTGACGCGCTCTCTCTAACATGCCGATCACGGCCTGCGGCTATGCTGAGTAGCACCTGAGCTAGTCCCGCTACCATGCACTCTAGCACCAAATGCGGCAAGAAGCGTCACGTTTTCTACCTGCTACATCAAGTTACTGGGTATAGCGCCCTCTTTAATCACCGCTATTTCTGCGCCGGTGTCAATTAGAGCCCTGAGAACCACCTCGCCGCATCTCAAATCGACGTTCTTCAGAGAGGCCAGTCCTTCCGTATTCATGGGCTCCGCACTGGACTGAATGTCCACGGTAGCCCTCTGCCCGGGTGTATCTATACCTACGTCTCCGCAGCTGTCAGCGGTGCTATCTTTGCCTTCAGCTACCCTGTTTACGCTTTTCTTCTGCGGGTTCCCATTTGCCTGGTTTTTAGGGCACGACCGGGCAAAATGTGGGTCATTTCAAATAAAGCATGCCGAGGGCCTCGAAGCATGCGGCTTTTCCCGCGAAGCTGGGACCGACTTTTGAAAAGGTGCAGGTTGTTTGGCCACAAGGGGCCTTTTGGCCACGAATATTTGCTTCTTTCCTGAGCCTTTACCCTCACAGTCCTCGAACGCCTCCTCTAGCTTCCCTATTTCGTGAGGCTTCACCCAGCTGTATCCTTCCTCTCGATTGACATATTTGTATGTCTCGGTGCTCAACGCCTGCTGCATCTGATCTGCCACGTTCAAGGAAACTAGGTCCTCGAGCGTCTTAATTCCCGCGCCAACATGTAAAAAGCATGGTAGCTCTCAATGAGCGACGCGAAGTGTTGCCAGGTCGCGTTTCGCCCTGGCAGGGCACAACGGAACTGCATGTGGTAGTCGCCTGGGGAGAGTCGGAACTCGGACAGAATGGTCTGTTTGACCCGATCGTAGCTGTCGAGCTCTTCGGTAGAGAGTTTTGAGAAAAGGTGCGGGATTCTTGCGCTTACTAGAGGCAAAAGTAAATGGCTCTTTAGCTCGTCCGGCACCATATAGGAGCGCAAAATGCCCTCGACTACCTCAAGCCATACCGGCACTTCTGGATCCGTCGGAATGGGAGTCAGCAAGCTCTTTAGACATTTAGCAAAATACGCTACTGTTTTTTCGCGCGTCTGCCGCCCACCCGCCTGCGAGCCCTGTGGTGAACCGGTTTGCAGCTCCAACTGCCGGGTTCTTTCTGGCTCGAGAAGCAGCGTGGTTTTCCTCAACTCCTGCTTCATCTCCAGCCGACACATGGCCGCATTTGAATCTGCGGCATCACCTGCCCCCTTCGCTGCTCCCGTCGCACTTTCTGTTCCCGGCACTTGATCCATACTCGAATCTGTGCTGTGACTCCCAGTCTCGTCTGTACTCATTTTTGCCACAACTGCACCCCTACGCAGTATCATGCAAAAGCCCCGTGACTCGCCTTGACGCATTAATTCCGCGTCAGTGGGTTCCGAGGACCAGCAGAAGAGCCACTCACCTTACTACAGGAGTAGCATGCCCTGTCGTCCCCGACACCCGCGCCTGATGCGCATGCGTCTCGCTCTCAGGTCGATTTTAGGCAAGTCTTCTTCCTTTGCCGTCCGTACGTCTCGTTGCTTTCCGTTTGATGTGAGGCTCTGCGACCGTGAAAGTACACGGCTAGTCCGTCAGCGGCCAATGTGACTCTTGTGGTATGATGGCACCGCTGCTCGATCCGTTGAGCTTGAACTCCGCGGCTGCTGTAACGCTAGTCCGTCAGCGCTGATGTGTCGATCCGTTGGCACACAAAAAGCCGGTTGTTTAGTCCGTCGACCGCTGCTCCAGGAGTCGACCGGATGCTGCAAAGTCGGTCGCTAGGCACTGGTCTGCCTTTCCGTTGACGCGATGAGCACCGCTGACTCTGTCCGTTGGCCGCAATGCTGGACGACTTTTGCTGCTGTCCTCTTCCGGCGGAGACGTTACTCAGGCGCGGTCCATCGGCCCGGTCGTCTTCGTTCTCGAAAGGTTTGAAGGTCGCCGAAGTCTGACAGAAAACGGTGATCCTGTCGCAGGCTGCGCCAGTAAAGATTTTTACTTCTTTCTTGCTCTCCTTCGCTTTAAACTCTCTCTTCTGCGTAGGTCCCGCTTCCCTGCTTCGCCAAATAAACCTATCGAATTGGTCGGATTAACTGAGAAAACTGATTTAATTATACACTTGTTGACAACAATAAAAAAGTACAGTGCAGTTAAAATGATGACAGCAGCATAGATACTGAATAACTGAGCTGGGCCGCCCTTCTACCTAGGAGAGTCCGTCATCCTAAGCGAGCATGCGGGATGAAGTCTGCCTCCTACCGAGCACCGGCCTCCACTGCCGCCCCGCTCAGAGCTCGCGGCCGTGACAGGGTTTCTTCCCCAAAGCAATCATTCATTCGGCACTCCCACATTCCCAACGTCACTTTCCCCAGATTTCTGGGAATGGATGTATCGCAGACGGGGCTGGGACGCTGACGCATCTGTGCCTCGGTCCGCCTTGTCAGGAAACCCATTCCCGCGGAGAAGAGCAAATTTGCGACCAGTGGTTCCGAGGTTCAGCAAAGAAAAGCTCAAACCCAGCCACCGAACTAACGCGCGGGGTGTGGTTCGCCAAAAGCGTTCGGAGACCCGTGCCTTAAATGATGCGCGAAGCGCCGTCTATGTAGAAACATGGTGCCTCCCATGTCAGTGGAAGAACAAGACCCGGCACACTCGTGCTCTCTCTACGCAAAGTCGGAGTTGACCCACGTTAACAAACACATCGAAAGCCGGGTGATGAACGCGCGGACCGTGTCGCCTAAGGCGCCCGGCCTCCGCTCGGACGGACAAACAAAAGACAAAGCGAAGTTCCCCCACGGAGGCGCGCGGCCTCTCGGCCACGCGGCTCGGGGGTATTTCATCACCAAGTGAAGAGTTCGACTCAAGACTCGTACGCTCTAACCAGCGTCAGGTTCAAACACTATGGTCCTTCGTCAGAAGCGATTCAGAGTAACTGCACAGAACGTGACTGCACACCACAAACCAAAGACAAACAAAAGTTTCCACCGAAGACGCCTGGCGTCTTGGCGACGCGGCCTCGGGGGTGCAAATGCAAAAAAAAACATACAAGCAAAAGAGACAAGAACAAGCTCAAGCACATGACGACCTTACAAGGTGCCGTAGTGGAGGGCTCCCGAAAAATTTCGACCACCAGGGGATCTTTAACGTGCACTAAAATCGCACAGCACGCGAGCGCGTTAGCGTTTTTCGTCCATAAAATCGCAGCCGCCGCGGTCGGGTTCGAACTCGGGAACTCCGGATCAGTAGCCAGTGCCCTAACTACTGTGCCACTGCGGCTACAGAAGGTGGGGCCAGCGGAGGAGCACTGACCTTCCAGCGTTCAAAAAGTGTACGAGAGGAGAGGGAACAGCGCGAAGACTTAAATTCTAATTTTGACCACAGATAGCCTTTACAAAGCGCGTTATGAAGTTTCTTGCTGGACAATATTTGTGAAGAGGCATGCTTTAGCACCCCAGCCAAACTGCAACTTTATTAGAGCCCCTTTCAGAGCCCCTTTAAAGATTTCCAGGTGGTCAAAATTATTCCGGAGTATTCCACTACGGGGGAGGGCGCTGCGATCACCGAGGTGAGCGGACGCGTTCACATCGGCTCTGTCTTCTACAAAAGATTTCGCAGCGATTTCAACTGCATTTCATCGCCAACCTTTCACTAACAGATCCGTGAAGTCGAGAGCCACCGACGGATACCTAGTTTTAAGGTGGGCCATAATTATTCGCAGAGATATTGCACTTTCTGCGCTCCGACCCCGCCATAGCCTCACTAAGTCTAGGGGTGTACGTCAGACGCTAGGCCTAGCCGGCACAACCGCTGCGCTTCGCTGACAGACGCGGCGCCACGTATACGGACTCACTCCAACGAAGCGGCACAAGACGACCAACGTGACTCAAGAATGAACTTGCAAGTGATGAGGGAAGACATTTCCTCCGACGTAATTACCGAAGCCGGATGGAAGACCGCCGGAGCGCGGCGTTCGAGACCCCGAGACCACGGTGCGAATTCGACGCAAGACATCAATGCAAGAGCGAACGCGCCTGGCACCGGCCAGCAAGGTACGAAACCCAAGCATGTCAAAGGAAAGGTTTTCAAAGCAGGACGCATGCCCAGACTACCGAAGGAGGATATTAAAATTGTGGTTCGACCTAAAGGCGGCCTCGACATCGTTAAGGTCGGCGCCACGACGGACACCGACGCAATCTTCGCGGCCGCCGACATAACGGGAGACGAAAGTGCGGAAGACACGCTCTGTGCGAACTCGTGCCAGAACATCGTCGTCGTCAGCACACCGAAACGAGCGAACGCGGATCGCTATGCCAAAGTGCGGCAAATTCACATTCAAGAGAAACCGCACAAAGTGAACGCGTACGA
The DNA here is from genome assembly GCA_030143305.2 of Amblyomma americanum. Taxonomy (NCBI): domain Eukaryota; kingdom Metazoa; phylum Arthropoda; class Arachnida; order Ixodida; family Ixodidae; genus Amblyomma; species Amblyomma americanum. The sequence continues at coordinate 156,001 of JARKHS020027535.1, forward strand.
AACGGCACCCGATAATACAACCAAGGGAGTGATTCGTGGCATCCCCATTGAGGACGGACCCCGAGCACTGGACGAGAACGTAAACCCGAGAAACCCACTGGCACTGGCGGCCAAACGCATAGGCACTACGACCACGGTTGTAATTGCCTTCAACGGACTCAAAGGGCCCAACTCCGTTAGGTACGGCGCAACACTCGTTCGTTGCACGTTGTATCGCAAGCAAATTGACACCTGTTACAAGTGCGGACGCCTCTGCCACTGCATGGACGTTTGCCCAAATCCCGCCATCCGCATTTGCAGGCCGCAACCCAGACCAGGGGCACCAATGGTCGCGCAAGTGTAACCTATGCGGCGGCGCTCACATGACGGCCGACAAGGCCTGCAAAGCAAGGTACGAGACTCCGTTAGTGATTCGAGGCGACGATGGGAGCGCCAAAACGCACATGCCCAACTGACACAGCAAGACTTCCCGCCCATCGAGCCGCACAGACCCATATCCACGTCGCGATCGCGTGGCCGGTCCTGGTCCCGCAGTCGTCAAAGGCACAACCGCGCTCCGACAAGATCGAGATCCAGGACGCCAACTCCCGAAGACAAGGTGAGCTGGGCGGCCACAGTCCGGGGCATCGCACGGGAGGTGGTCGGAACAGCGCCTGCAGTCCCAGACCAGAATCAAAAAGCCGATAATGTCATTTTAGATGCGCTAAGGAAAGAGAACGCAACGCGGTAATGCGCGAACAAGTCCAAAAGCTAATGCAAGAGATGCGAGAACACAGACGCGAGCGTGCCGGGATGAACAAAACAAACAGAGCGCACAACAGCAGGACTCGGCGAGCGTTCCTGACGCGGACGCGCCAGCCCCGAAGAAACGGGCAATACAACACCACGAGGGCGGTTTCGAGAGCCACGTGCGAGGGGAAATTACTGACATCAAGAAAATGCTATGCACAATGAAAGGTACCACTGAGACCTTACACGCAACATTCCTCGGCTTCGCAAACAGGAGCAATAACCTTGAAGGAAACATGCAGATAATACTGAATCACTCCGTATTCACGCAACACGGACAGGCACCGGAGAGCAGTGATGCGGGACCGAACCACCATCAAGGGCGGCCGGGTAACTTGCATCAGCATTAACATGGCCAACGATAACCAAGGGATAGTAATATGGCAGTGCAACTGCCGCGGCTTCGTTCTACAGCAGGACGTTCTACAGCAACACATCAGGCACGCAACACGTAAAGCGGACGTAATATTACTCCAAGAAATGCTCAACACCGCGGCTACCTTAACAGGCTACAAAACGCAAGGCAGCAAAATCGAGGGAAGGGTGCATGCACGCTCGTTAGGAAGCGTCTCACATTCGTTGACCTCGAACTAAGCGGCGTCCAGATGGAACACGCTCTCATCGAACTGATACCCACCAAGCAGAGGTAACAAAGTATATTCATACTCAACGTATTCAGCAGCCCGTCGAAAAGCCGCCAACGCTTCCGAGCGCTGTTTCAGAAGACGCTCAAGATTGCCCGGTCCCGGACGCTGATTGAATGGGGAAATTTCAACGCGCAAACACGGCATGGGGTTACGGCTACAGCACGACCAAGGGAAGACAGCTCAGGCAAGATGCGCCGGAACTCGACTTCACGTTACTTACGGATCCGGCGCACCCGACGAGGATCTGTAACTCCACTACCAGAGACACGACCCCGGACCTGACGTTCGTCCGAAATGCCGGGACGACGACTACCACGTGGAAAAACACGTCGACCGACCTGGGGAGTGACCACATGATTGTCGAAATACACGTACAGACTATGGACAAGGCGCAGGGCAGTAAGCGAAATTTCAAATGGACGATTGGGAAGAATTCAGATATAAACGAGACCAACAAGAGTCTTCAGGAGATACAATCACGGACATTGAAGCCTGGACCCGCTCGCTGGTTGCAGACGCCAAAGCGTCAGCCAAGACCATCGAAACCGAGGTTGAATCTGAAAAGATGGACAGCCGCCTGGCGCATCTCATCGAGGTGAAGAACTCTGTCCTGGCCAGGTGGAAGAGACAGACACTCAATCGGAGACTCAGAAAGAAAATAGCGGAGATCAACCGCAACATCGAGGAGCACTGCCGAACGCTCAACCACCGGCAATGGGATGAGTTATGCAATGCAGTCGACGGCCAACTACACAACGGGAAATCGTAGAACCTGCTCAGGCATCTGTTGGACGTAACGAAGACCAAGTCCCACCAGGGGAACTGCCTCGCACGTCTATTACACAAGTAGCTCGAGAAGCACGGTGAAGATACAGTGACCGCCCGGTTACGAGCAAAGTACTTGCCGCACACTTCGACCGCACAACACGGCCCATATGAGGGGTTCCGAACGCAGAATTGGATAAGGTCTTTAACGTAAAGAGATCAGGACGGCGCTGCACAACCCCCACAGCAGATCGGCGCCGGGCCCCGACGGGGTGTCGAAACGCGCCCTAAAGAATCTCGCCGACAGATCCATGGAACAGTTAACGGCATTCATCAATGAGTGCTGGCAGCACGGCAGCCTCCCGCAACAGTGGAAAACTGCGAGAATGATACTAAACCCCAAACCCGGAAAACCGCCCAGCCTCGACAACCTTCGCTCAATATCCCTAACGTCGTGCGTCGGCAAGACCATGGAGCACGCACTGCTTAACCGCTGGCAAGCCCACTTAGAGTAGAAAGGGGCATACCCACCATCCATAATAAGATTCCGCCCCCAATTATTCACGCAAGACGCAATGTTACAACTGAAGCACCAGGTGCTTGCCGGCAAGAAGGCAAGACCTTACACCAGATATCGCGGCAAAACCTAGGTGTACGCTCGTACAGCTACGTTAAAAAAGTTTTGACAGACAGGCGAGCTTTTTCAGTGGCAGGGTATATCCAGCTAGAAGAGCAAACGGTGGAAAGCACCGGCACCCCGCAGGGTTCCGTCGTCTCGCCCATGCTCTTCAACCTCGTCTTCATCGGGCTAGCAGAAAAGCTGCAAGAACTTGAAGACGTCCGGCACACCATATACGCCGACGACATAACACTCTGGGTGCACGAAGGCAGCGACGGTCACATCGAAACGGCACTGCAACTAGCAATCGAGACAATAGAGGAATATCTTGTGGGTACGGGAACACTATGTTCGCCTACAAAGTCGGAACTCCTACCCTACCACCCTACGCAGAGGGGCAGACCACCCGGGTGTGGTCAGAATGCGGCAACGACCAGACGAGAATACGAAGAGATCAGACTACGCACGAGCAACGGAGCAACCATCCCGATACTGCAGAGAATTAGGGTCCTTGGCATGATAATCGAAGCCAATGGCGCGAACGGCGAAACGGTCGCTAAATTACAGCACAAGACGGCTAATGTTATGTGAATCCTCAAGAGGGTCACCAGCAGAAGAAACGGAATGAGGGAGGCGAGTCTCATATGACTCATACACTCTTTCGTCATGAGCCATATTCGTACGTCGCGGCATTTCACAACTGGTACAAAGGAGAAGAAGCAAAGATCAACGTTCTCATCCACAGGGTGTACAAGATAGCACTGGGTCTACCCGAGTCCACCAGCACGCAACGCTTGCTCCAGCTCGGGTATCACAACACGCTTAGCGAAATCGCCGAGGCGCAGCGCACTTCACAACTAGAAAGATTAGCGGGCACGAGAGCAGGGCGCCAGATCATGGAAAGTGTCGGCATCCGTTACCATGTAGAACAAGGCCAGAAAGTCCCTGTTCCGGACGCGATCGGACAAACTCTAAGAGTCGACCCGATTCCATGGAACGTCCACCCAGAACACAACCGGGGAAGAAGAGTGGCCAGGGCCAGAGCTTCCTACACAGCCACGGAGACGAAAGGGGGACAAGGTTAGTTGACGCCGCGGAATACGGGGAAGGCTCGCAATTCGTGGTTGCGGTCGGCGATTCGAGGGGCGAAACGCGCATAACGGCAAGAGAGAGAGAGAAGATAAAACATTTATTATTTCATTGAAGTGTTCTACGAGTCAGGTAGGCGGACTCCTCAGTTCAGGACTCCGGTGGCTTGGGCGGGTGCCTGGACCAGTCTGATGATGCGACACTGGTCCTCCAGACCATTGCTGGTCAGGGCTGCCTCCAACTGCTCGTATGATGTCTGTAATGTTTTTAGATGAGGTGGTTTTTGGGGACAATTACAGGAAATGTGAAAAAGCGTAGGCTTATCGCCGCACCATGGACAGAAGAAGCGGTATTTGGAAGGGTGAATGAAGCTGTACAAGTACAGGTTAGGGAAGGTATTCGTTTGTATTTGCCTCCAAAATGTGGCTTCTTCTGTCGTGAGTTTAATATGGGGAGGGGGATATATTCTACGATTATAATCTAAGCATCTCCAGCCGTTCCCCACAGTTTGATCGTAGAGGGGTGAGGTGCGGGCAAGGAGCCGCTCGGGTTTTTAGCTCACGAGCTAGATCGTTTGCCGCCTCGTTGCCTTCAAGACCTGAATGGCCCGGGGTCCAAGTAATGTTATGGGGGCGTTGAAGTGTAGGTGGGAGGCCCGACGGTATGAGTAGAGCCGCTGTCATTTTTGGGACTCTCCCTGTAATGTCATATTGACAGGCTCGCTTCGAGTCAGTTATTATGTGAGCTGATTTGTCCGCCAGATCACAATGCCTTATGGCAAGGGCAATGGCGGAGGCTTCCGCCGCGGCAGGATCCTCAGCCCGGAGTGAAACACTCGTCAGTAGTTGAAAATTGTGGTCAAGGGCGACTGCAACAAAGATGCTCGGTTCAGTGTACGCCACCAAATCTACATTGACTGCTTTGTGATCTGACTCTAGACGCCGGCGTAGATGAGTGACCCTAGCCTCCCGTCTGCCTTTGTGGATTTCTGTATGCATATGTTTTCGGAGCGGAGCCACCGAGATCTGTCTTCTTATGTTTGCAGGTAAGGAAGTGTCTCGCCAGAGCTCTTGTAGATCTCGTGGTGTACCAATGCGCTGAATAATGGCTCTTCCGGTGGTGGTCTGTTGGAGTCCGGCTCTCTGCGATGCTAAGACCGCATCTCTGATCTCCTCAAAGGCGTTGTGGACTCCAAGCTTGATTAGACGTTCGGTCGAGGTGTTTGGAGGAAGGCCGAGAGCTGTTTTGTACGCGCTGCGAATGACAGTGTCGGCCTGCTTAAGTTCTCCCTTTGTGAGATGATAATACGGAAGGCCGTATGCTATTCTGCAGATAACCAAGGACTGTACAAAACGAAGAGTGTCTACCTCGCGCATGCCTTTCTTGTGGCGTGTTAAACGACAAATCATACATGTAATTTGGTGGGTGGTTGTTTTGAGAGTTTTTATGGTATGTCCAGCGCATAGCTTATTTTGAATCCAAAGCCCGAGAATTCTAATGACCGAGACCTCTAGAATCGGTTGGCCTTCTACATAGAGATCTATTGGTCCAGAGTTTTTGTAATTTTGACTGTGCACCTTGATTACTTCTGACTTGTCCGGTGCACAGCGAAGGCCACTACTAGCGGCAAATGTTTCGACAGTCGATGCCCCTTCCTCTAGGGCTTGTTCCTTATGTGCAAGGGATCCCTTAGTCGTCCAGATAGTTATATCGTCTGCATACACTGTAAATCCTATATCGGGTAAATCCTGCAGCCGACGAGCCAATCCTGTCATGGCAATATTGAATAAGAGGGGAGAGATGATTGATCCCTGCGTAGTGCCCTTGTTTGGCATTGGTATGGTATCTGATCTGGTATTTCCAATTCCAATTGTTGCAGTGCGGTCCGTGAGGAAAGCTCTAATGTAGTTAAAAATCTTCTGTCCACATCCCAGGGAGTTCAGTTCGCGGAGGATAGCTTCGTGTGAGACAATGTCAAAAGCTCCCTTAAGGTCAAGCGCCAGGATCAGATGCTCGCTTCCTCTTGGGATGCCTGTAAGAACTTCCTCCTTAAGCAAGCCAAACGCGTCCTGGGTTGAGAGACCGCGCCTGAAGCCAATCATGGACTGTGGAAAGAGATCCCTGTCTTCAATGAAATTCACGAGGCGGTTTTGGATAACTTGCTCATAGACCTTCCCGAGACTGGATGTAAGGGAGATCGGTCTTAATGTTTCAAGGGTGGGCCGCTTTCCGGCTAGGAATTGTGATAATCTCTGCATGCCGCCACTCGTTTGGGACTCGTCCTTCCTCCCACAGGCCATTAAGGTAGTCGGTCATTTGCTCAATATGTTTTGAGCTAAGGATTCTTATCATTGCGTTGGTCAGTTTGTCTGCTCCTGCGGCTGTATTGCGTTTGGCGGCTCTTGCTGCCGCATATACTTCAGCCACCGTGATGGGCTCGTCTAGAGCAGTGTTCAGAGCTCCTGTGTATTGAAGATTGCATGGCGGGATTCTTTGAGTGCCAATGTACTGGTCTTGTAGGGCTTGTTTCAATTCCTGATCTGTTCCTTGAAATTTGTAAGCAATTTTTTGCAACGTGCGATTGACTGTGGTTTTGGTTTTGCTCGGATCAATTAAGCTTCTTAGTATGAAGTTTGAGAGGTGCTGAGTGTGCCTTTGAGGGAGGCACAAAAATCTATCCAGTTTTGCTGAGCGAGTTGCGTTGCGTACTCCTGGGCTTGTTCGGAAAGTGCTGATGTCCTAAGTCGGAGTCTGCGGTTTAACTTTTGCTTCTTCCATCTGCGGACGAGACTACGACGAGCCTCCCACAAGTGTAGGAGGTGACGATCTACTTCTGGGTTTTTCGTTGTGCGCGGTATACTCTGTGTGCTAGATTTGTGAGCTTCCCTGATGTGTTCACTCCATGTTGCTATGTCTTGGATGCCTTCCTCACGTGCAGGACGCCTGCGATAAGCCTCCCAATCCGTAATATTTACTTCACCGAGCGTTCGGCGAAGTTTAGAAGTTGGCACTGACGTACTAAGGATGTAGTGGTCACTGCCTAGTTGTTCCCCCAGGTTTGTCCAAGTAGCTGCGGCAATGTTTTTCGAGAACGTTAGATCTGGGCAGGTGTCCCTACTGATGCTGTTTCCAATTCTCGTTGGGATTGTAACGTCGGTAAGGAGGTCTAATCCTTCTTGATCCACCGCTTCCAGGAGAAGTTTGCCCTTTTGGGAGTCTACCGCATATCCCCAAGTACTGTGGGGAGCGTTCAGATCTCCGAGTATGACCAGTTGGTTGCAGCCTGCTATATGAATACTTTCATGTATAATTGGTCGGAAGTAAAGTGCTTTGCCTGCCACGTTTTTGAGGGATGATCTCAACCAGGACGTGATGTAGATTGGGATAGTGCATATTGTGCTGCACAGCCGTGATCGTCTTTGAGACCAAAGTGGCGACCCTAGGAGATGTGTCATTTATAACCGTGTAATATCCCGTAAGGGTAGGCTGTATGCCTGTTTCTTGTAGTGAGAGTGGCGCCGGTTTTTGCATCGGACGTTGACGGCAGTGGCGGCTGGACACATGCTGCGGGCTGAACCGTGTCCGGGTTCATAGGAGATGCGGAATTGGAATTTTCTAAGCGTTTGAGTCTTTCATGAAGCGCGGCTATTTGGGGGCTGAGCTCTCGGTTAAGGCGTTCTAAATGGGTACAGCTAGTGCACTGTGTATTACTATGTGTTTGAGCTGAGGAGACAGCAACCTGATTCCAGCCTACCTTGCTATTGTTGCTGCTGTCGTGCTGCGCCACCTTGATATGTTTGGACTTCTTTTCCTTTCCTTGGGAAGTAGCGTTCTTGTTCTGAGGCTCGTTCTGCGCCACCTGGATATGTTGGAAGTTCTCCTTTCCTTGGCAAGTAGCGTTCTTGTTCTGAGGGTCCGAAGGTAGGTTGTTGCTGCTCCGAATTAATGAGCGGGTTCTGGATCGGGACCGGCTTCTGCTGGTGCGTCCGGAATCTTCCTCCGTGCTTAGCCAGCGCTTACGAGAACCTTTGCCGATTGCAGGGCCATCGGCTGGGCTGAAGCGAACAGCTGCTTTCTTGCTCGCCTGGCCTTGGTCTTGCAGCTTACTCGATGACGGTCTAGTAGGCTTCAGCTTGCCCTTGCACTCCCTGGTTCCGGTAGGGTGTGCTTCAGCACACAGCACACACCTAACTTCGCACGTGTGGGTTTGTTCAGGATTGTGTTCACCACATGCGCGGCACAGACGGACTTTTGGAGTCGGGCACACGCCTGATCGATGACCTGTGCGGAGGCACACATAACATACTTGTCGAGGAGGCCTGTATGGGTGGCATTGTTCTTCACCGCCGTAATAAATGACGAAGCGCGGGATTGTAGGGCCGTCGAATCTACTGCCGTCTTTGATTTTCCGAGCATTCTTGCCAGTAGAATTTGCACTCCTTGTGTGCGCACACGGAGATGAGCCATCAGCTCTTCCGAAGTAGTGCCAGGCTCTACTCCATGAATAACTCCGCGGGTAACGTCGTCTGGGGCTGCCACATAGGCATTGGCGTCATGTGCTTCTCCGCCAAGATTGAGCTGGTTAATTCGACGTACTGCATTAGCAGCTTCATCGTAGGGTGTGCTCACTACGATGATATTTGATCCCGGATGAACGCGAACCAAAAGTGTGGTGTCGTCACACTTACCGGCTGTCCCGCATGCTGCGGTAATCGCTCTGGAAATTTGAGAATTGGTGAAGTTTTTAACCGACAAGCCGACAAAAGGTAACGCGGATGAATCTTACAATGAATTTATCAAGCTTTTCATGCTTGTCCATGAAAAATATTTCCCATTAAAAGCTTTAAACGCACTAAAAGCGAGAGGAAGCATTGGGTGACAAAAGAGCATCTAAAAAAGATAAAAAGCAAAAACCGCCTTTATCAATCCTTTTTACGTACACGATTGGATACAACTTTGAAAAACTTTAAAACCCTTCGGAATAATCTGAATGCGGAGCTGCGTCGCGCGAAGTTTTCATATTATGAATAAATCTTTGCTAATATCGCTGAACAGCGCACCAACGCTGCCTGGAAAATAATGAATAGTGTTCTAGGCCGTGGAAGCAAAAATTCCCCGCCAGATACTTTAATGATAAATGGCCGTGAACTTGGCGGCAAGGAAGTCGCTGACTACTTAAATCATTTTTTCATTAATGTCGCTCACCAAATTCAAACGGAAATCGACCTCACCAAAAACAGAAATCACCGAGACACCATCATTGACAGCATATTCTTACAGCCAACCGATGGGTCTGAAGTCCACAGTATAGTTATGGCTTTACCAAACAGCAAGGCATTGGACACCGATAATATTCAGATAAGACCCGTTAAATACGTCTTGAGCATAATAACGCCTTTACTTGTATATATATTTAACTCAGTAATAGAGTCCGGAAAATTTCCAGATTCAATGAAGATAGCTAGAACGTCAGTTGTCTTTAAAGGATGAGATCGCAACTTGCCAAGAAATTATCGACCTATGTCTATTCTTCCAGTCTTCTCGAAAGCGCTGGAAAAAATAATCTCTGTTAGAATAACTGGGTTCTTTGATAGACATAACGTTCTGAGTGACGCGCAATACAGCTTTAGGAAAGACAGGTCGACGGAAATGGCTCTATTAGCAATAAAAGAAAGTGTTTTGCAAAACATAGAAAACAATATGTTCACACTTGCAGTTTTTATAGATTTTAGCAAAGCATTTGACTGCCTGAACCACGAAATTTTAATCAGTAAACTGCAATCTTATGGAATCCGCGGAAAGTGCACAGATTTACTCAAAACATACCTTGAAAACAGAGCTCAGTTTGTGCACTTAAACAACCATAATTCAGTGATTCTACCTATTAGATATGGAGTCCCGCAAGGCAGCGTTCTTGGTCCGCTATTGTTCAACGCCTATATAAATGACATTGTAGACATAGATCATTCAACAGATTTTATCATCTATGCTGACGACAGCACTCTACTTATTTCTGGAACAAACATAGACCCGCCGCGGTGGCTCAGTGGTTAGGGCGCTCGACTACTGATCCGGAGTTCCCGGGTTCGAACCCGACCGCGGTGGCTGCGTTTTTATGGAGGAAAAACGCTAAGGCGCCCGTGTGCTGTGCGATGTCAGTGCACGTTAAGGATCCCCAGGTGGTCGAAATTATTCCGGAGCCCTCCACTACGGCACCTAATTCTTCCTTTCTTCTTTCACTCCCTCTCTTATCCCTTCCCTTACGGTGCGGTTCAGGTGTCCAACGATATATGAGGCAGATACTGCGCCATTTCTTTTCCCCCAAAAAACAATTATTATTATTATTAACAAACATAGATAATTTAATACTGAAATGTAACGAAGTACTTGAAAAACTGTCGTTTGGTCCAAAGCAAACCTACTAAAGACAAATGCTGTCAAAACAAAAGCAATGATTTTTCGCGCCAGGAATAAAGAAGTTAAAACGAACCTTACAATTATGTTCGAAACTCTAGAAAAAGAAGTTGTTGACCACCACAAGATTCTTAGAGTATACTTCTCTTCTAGCTTAGGCTGGGATACTCATATCAATTATCTATGTAAAAAACTGTCTTCAGTTACAGGAGCTCTAGCACACTGCCGCAGTATACTTCCTTTGAAAGCGAAACTTCAGATATATCAAGCATTATTTAACTCTCATCTAAATTATTGTACTTTAGTATCGGGCACAACAACTAAAAGAAATTTAAACAGGCTTCTAGTAAAACAAAAGCGAATAATTCGTCATATTGCCAATATGGAACCAATGGCCACTACAACAAGTACCTTCAGGTCATTTGAAATACTTCGTATTCAGGATATTTATGAATTCCGACTATTGAAAACATTTTACTTTTCCTTCCTTACTACAATAAACCAACTAATGTCATTAGCATCACTGCAGCGCCGCGGCGCTAACGTACCCACAAGAAATAAAGATTTGTGGGAAATCCCACGGTTCCGAACTTTTTATAAGTATCAAGCGTTATCACATAACCTCCCACTTATACTAAACAAAAATACTCACACTTTAGGTTTGAATAGAAGAGGTTTGAGTTCTTGTTTATTGTAATTGCTCTCCCCTGGTAATACTTTGTTTTGGTATCCTGTGTTTTGTTACACCTTATGTTTTTTGTTTGTTTTTTCTGTTCTTGTGCTTTTTTTATGCAAATCAATTGTACAATGTTTTTTTTGCCACGTTTCTTGAAATGTGTTTTTTGTGTACTTTGTTTGATGTCTGACTTGTGTTATTTACCTGGTATAATTTCAGTGCTCCGAATTCTGTACAAAACTTGTAATTACTGTTGCAAATTAGAGGTAAATGTCTGTTTTAATTATAATGTGTTTTTACTGATACTGCTATGTAACGGTCTTCTTGGCCTTAGTCAAGCTGCATGAGCAGCTTTTAGCCAAGGAGACCCTCCAGGCACTTTCTGGAAAAAATAAACATTGAATTGAATTGAATTGGGACGTATAATGATTTTCCAGTCGTTTTTGTGAAGCGGTGGCAGGCGACGTCGACGCACCGGCTGTTTTGACGTGGATATGTCCATATTGTTGGCGGGTGGTGATATCGTGGTTCCCGCTACCACGATCGTCTCACCTCTCGCTAGCCCTCGCTGATTATTCTTAGTGAGGTTTACCGTCCAGTTGGAGTATTGACCATCCGGCGTTCCCGTCCGACCGTCTCCGCTCGAAGGTTTGTCTTCTTTGGGCTGTGAGTCGCCTGAATCTTGGCAATCCATGGCGCTTCCATTGTCCGGGCACCTGCCCCGGGTTAGGATTCCCTGTCTCCGAGTCGGAGCTATTGCGTCGTTGGGTGGTCGGGCATCCCGTGAGTGGAGCCGCACCATTGGAGCACATCGACGCCCTCCCTGTCCTGGCCAGACAGGAGTCGAGCGATGATAAAATGAGGGTCTATATCTCGCTGTCCCCATTCCCAACACATTACCCATAACCCTTCCCTCAGTCCCATTCCCACAACCTATCTCCCACCCCCTCCGCTACGTCCCAGGGGAGATCAGGGGAGTCTCCCCGGGCCCGCTCCCCCGGCTGTGGGTCGCTTAGTAGCATTACCCCATTTTTTTATTTTCCCACCTTCGGGTGGCAAAAGTACAACATTGCCTTCGGGCCTTTTCATTTATATTATGATTGGATTAAGCCTGTGATACATTAGTGGTACAGGCAGGAGCTCATTGGTTTACGTTTTTTTTTTATGGCAGCTCCACCATACTCTTTGTCCGGCACAGCCGATGGATCAGCGGTGGCTTGTTGCAGTCCGCTGGGACCGGCCGTCGCTTGTAGTAAGTCTGCCATACGATGTTCGGCGGCGCGCGCTCTCGGACGGAGCTCCCCGGCGCGCAAGGCTTAGCGCGGCCGCTCCGCTACAACTGTCGTAGCCCGAAAATGCAAACTGTAGGCACTCACGGGCTGCGAAAGGTGTCGGCAGGTTCCGCTTGATGTTTCCTGGCTCCCCGTTGCGAAGATGCAGGCCAAAAGCGCGTAAATCCGGGAAAAAAAGGCTGTTGCGAAGCATAACTGCTACGCCTCGGCATCGTCTTCTTCCGCCCCGCATAACGGCAAGTGTAGCGTGCGAGCGCGCAGAAGAAGCGGAGGAAGCGGCGGTGGCCCTCGCCCTCACGGATCCGACGTGCACCACAGTTCGCTGCGACTCGAGACGAAACGGTCAAAAACTTCGCCAAAGGATGGATCTCACAGACAGCGGCCCGAATCCTGAGCAATCGAAAAGTCCAGTGGGAGGAAGCTTTTCAAACCAGAATCCAGTGGTTCCCAGCGCACGTGGGAGAAGTAGCGAACACATACCGCAACCGAAACGAGACTGTAGAAAACCGAAACGAGACGCCACACGCCAAGGCGCGCGAGCTCGCGAACCGCGCCGGCGACCGTCGTCCATGGGACAGCACCAAAGACTGACAAGCTACAACGAAATTACCAAGGCCCTCTGCCTGGCCCGCCGAACCTTCCCTCCGCCCAGCGACAAGCTGGACAGGGCGCACACGGTGGCCCTCAGACAACTGCAGGCGCTCACGTACCGCAACCCGGCACAATACCACAGACTCTACCCCGGAACATACCAAATATATGCCAGGTCTGCCACACTGCTATAGCAACTTTACCCCACATGCTCTGGGACTGTAGCAAAAACCCTGACGGTGCTGACTCCGCAACCCTCCTGCCGCGGTGGGCCGCTGCCTTGCGCAGCCCCAGCCTCGGTGACCAACTCTGGGCCATCCAGCAGGCCCGCGAGGCGACGAAGAAGCAACACCTCAACGTCCCCACGTGGGAGACCTAAGGCCCCGTCGGCGAAAGCTCTGCAGGACTATTAAATAAATTTACCAACCAACTAATCGTTCACTACGGCACCTCTTCCTTTCTTCTCTTAGTCCCTCCTTTATCGCTTCCCTTACAGCGCGGTCCAGGTCTCGGCCAATATCTGAGACAGATATTGCACCATTCCCCCAAAATCAATTTTTAATTACCAATTTATTGTGCTGTACGATGTCAGTGCACGTTAAAGATCCATAGGTGGTCTAAATTATGCCGGAGCCATCCACTACGGCACCTATTTTTCCTTTCTTCTTTCACTCCCTCCTTTTTCCCTTCCCTTACGGCGCGGTTCAGGTGTCCAACGATATATGAGACAGATACTGCGCCATTTCCTTTCCCAAAAAACCTATTATTATTATTAATTACCAATCTACACCAACGCCACCACGTACAGTACATGAAAGTGAGGCTGTGCCCACTCTGCCACGACGCAGTTGTGCGCCTTTCCTTTCGCAGAAATCAACTGCCTCTGCAAAGTTGTCAGCGCCAATGAACCCAATGAACGGCGGCGGATCAGTTACATCGGTTTTTGGAGGAAACAAAACGCAACAGTAACTGTCTCACATATCTCGGTGGACAGCAAAACCACGTCCTAAGGAAAGGAACAAAGGAGTTTTTTTGATGAAACGAAATGCCACAGCAGTTGTCTCACATATCTCGGTGGACATCCGAGCCGCGCCGTAAGGAAAGGCATTAAGGAGGGCGGGAGAGAAGAAATGATGAAAGAGGAAATCTAATCTTTAACATTGAATTTTGAGGAAATGCACTGCGCGGCGCAGCGGTGCAGCACCTGTGGCTCGGTACAACTAGTGGCGCGTGCGTGTTGTTACGAGGGGCCCTTACCCAAAATGCGCCGCTGACTAGCCTAGTGTAGCTTTCGCTACAAAAACGAGTAAACCCGCGAAAGCATGAGAGGTTGGCTCTTGGTTTTGCTTTGCTGGGTCGTCGGCACGTCTGGCAGCGATGTTAGGCTCAGGTTAAGCTCTGAACGACGTTACGCTGATGTGATCTGTTCGCACCGCAGATCGAAGTTTAGCAAGCCGGCTACGTGCAGTGCACAGGGCGAGAGTGTGCTGCACTTTAACCCTGGCCAATCCCCCGCCGTGGGTATGTGCCACTAAGCTTGAGGTTATCATCACCATCTTGAGGCCAGATAGGCTGCGGCGATAGCATGGTGCTGCGATGCAGTGCCCAGCGAAGCTGATCTGTTCGCGCCGCCGCCGATTCGAAACCCAGCCGCGGCAAAATGCATTTCTGCACCGTCAACGCGCCGTTTACCCACCGCGGTGGCTCAGCGGTTAGTACGCTCTGCTATTGATCCGGAGTTCTTAGGTTCGAACCCGACCGCGGCGGCTGCGTTTTTATGGAGGAAAAACGCATAGGTGCTCGTGCTGTGCGATGCCAGTGCACGTTAGAGATCTCCCCGGTGGTCGAAATTATTCCAGTGCCCTCCACTACGGCGCCTCTTTATTCCTTCACTCCCCCCTTTATCCCTTCTCTTACGGCGCGATTCAGGTGTCCGACGATCTATGAGACAGATACTGAATAATAATAATAATTGGCTTTTGGGGAAAGCAAATGGCGCAGTATCTGTCTCATAGATCGTCGGACACCTGAACCGCGCCGTAAGGGACGGGATAAAGGAGGCAGTGAAAGAACAAAGGAAGAGAGGTGCCGTAGTGGAGGGCTCCGGAATAATTTCGACCACCTGGGGATCTTTAACGTGCACTGACATCGCACAGCACTCGGGCGCCTTGCCGTTTTTCCTCCATAAAAACGCAGTCGCCGCGTTCGGGTTCGGCTGCGTTTTTATGGAGGAAAAACGGCAAGGCGCCCTTGCTATTTCCTTTCCCCAAAAACAAAATGTATATTATGCAGCGTAAAGGCCACAGACTCCGCAATATTCATGGTCGGGTTTGGATCCCTAAAAAACATTGCTTTCAGCGTAAAAAGACACTTCAAAATCACTTTTTTTTGCACATCATTGCATACTAATATTTTTAAATCAAGCCCTAACTTGAACGCAGGTATTGCCTGTAAAAGCCACAACAGCAATTCTTCTACAGCTCGTTGATATTTCATGAAACACGCTTAGGAGCACTGGGTTTGTGTCTAATTGTTTAAAAAATTCCCGCAAAAATGTCTTGCCATGCTAAATCGGCGAGAAATAATTTCATTACGCAGCAATCGCGAATGAAGCATTTAGCCAAGTCTCATATTAAATGAATATTAACTGAAGCTCATAAGGACCAGGTTTCGTTTTTCATATCTTGGTTCCATAATAATAATAATAGCTAGTGGTAGTGGTTTTATTAAAAATAATAGTAAAAAGGAAGGAAAAGATTTTTGCTAGCCCCGGCAGCCATCGATACTGAAGCACCTGAGCTGGGGCAGCGGAAATAAAGGACAGCAGGCAGAATGGAGAAATGAAATGAAAGAGGTGAGGGGACAGGAATAGAGGACAGGGGGAGAAGTAATATGTATAAACTTTTTACACAATAAGAAATGTGTCCAAGTTGTGCGCGTTTTAGTTCATTTTAGAGGAATTAAATCACACACGCGCACAGCACTGTGTTGGTTACAACTGGAGTGGGGCGTCCAGTTATTAATCGTTCAAGGTAAAACTCGCGGAGCGTTCGGTCACTGCGTGTAACTACCTGACGGAGAACAGACGGGACGTCAAGCCCGTGTGTTCGAAAAATGCACAGAGGCTCACCAAAGTTCGCTCACGAGTGCGCGCACTGCCCTGCGGCCACAATAGCGTCTTGATGGAGTCTGGTAGTATGCCCTGCGCCCTATGGGCCGCGAGCATATCGCGACGAGCATCGGCGAACGCGGAGCAGCGAAGGAGCAGATGTTCTAGTGTTTTCACTGCACCGCATCCGTCACACACATCACTCGTCGCGATTCCGTGACGAACCCGTCGTTCCCCGGGCCACACGCAGCCAATGCGCGCGCGGAGGATCATTGCACGTTGTGACCGTGTAAGTGCGCGACAGCCGGTGACACTGTCGATGCGCTCACCACCCGCGATGCGTGGGTCGGGGTGCTGCTTGCAGAGATGGTCGTGGATGGCCGCACGCATGTCCTCTAGTGCAAGGGGCAGATCGCTGCCAGGTAGTTGGTGTGCAGCGGTCGCGAGGTCGTCAGCTTCTTCGTTGCCGGCGATGCCGCAGTGACCGGGCGCGCACTGTGCACGCACGGCACAACCTCTCTGCGCGAGGCGCTCGATGCGCGAGCGAATTTCCCGCACTAGTGGGGTACCGCGGCCGTTAGATTGCAGGCGGCTGAGGGCGGCGCGGGAGTCGCACAGCAGAGCACCACTGGGCGGCGGAGGGCTCGAGGGTGAGCAGCAGGTCCAGCCCGAGCCGGATCCCCATCAACTCCGCCGTGGTGGAGGAGCCCAGGAAGGCTGCGTGTTGCTGGCTGTGCAGTCGCAGGGCGGAGATGGTGGCCGCCACAGCAAGGGAGCAGCTGTCGCGGGCCACTGAGCCGTCGGTGTACACGAGGAGATGGTCCTGGAGCTCCTCGTGTATGACGGCTCTGGCCAGCTGCTGCACAGCAGAGTGGTGTGTTCCCGCTTTCCCCGTGATGCCGACGATGCCGAGGAGCCGTAGGGGGGTGGGCCTTGGGTCAATTGCTCATACTCGAGCAGCGCCGCGCCCATTCGTGAGCGCGGGTGCGAGCGCATACGCTGTAGCAGCGAGCCGCCGTCCGGTGCGTGGTGAAGCCGGTCGAGGTGATTCAATGCCCTGCGTGCTGCTTGGAGCTCAAGGGGCCACGCTCCTGCCTCGGCCAACGTTGCCGCGCACTGCGAGTTTTCGGGCAGGCCTAGGCACACGCGCAGAGACTTGCGGTGCTGAAGCTCGAGCTTCTTCCAGCACGGTTTGCGCACCGTGACGAGCGGCAGCGCATAGAGCACCGCCCCCAAAGCTGCGGCAATGTATAGACGCAGCGCGGCTTGCTGGGAGATGCCCTGGCCTCGAGCGGTGAGCTTGTGCACGGCGGCGGTGATCCTCTTCATCTGCAGACAGGCCTTGGTCGCCGCGGGGCGGAAGGAAAGGCGCCAGTCGATCTCCAGGCCAAGGTACCGCACCGATTTACGCCAAGGAATCGGAGTCCCGTCCAGTGACAGTGGCGCAAAGTGCGCGCGCGAGAGCGAAACGCAGGCCATGGCCACCGATTTGTCCGCACTCAGCGACAGACCAATGTCGCGCAAGCCGGCATCGATTGCGGTCAGGGCTCCCTGAAGGCACCCCCGTACGCGGAACGCCTCGCCCGGTGGCCCCGGGCACCACAGAGCTATGTCGTCTGCATATATGGACATGTACACATGGTGTCGCCCGCTCGTGGGGAGGGAGGCCGGCACCACCGACATGGCCACATTAAGCAGAAATGGTGATAGGACAGAGCCCTGCAGCACGCCCATGTCGACCGGGCGAGGCTTGGAGAGCTTACCCCCTACTCGTACGCGCATGGTGCGGCCGCTCAGGAAGCCATGAACGTATCGCAAAAGGCGCCCGCTCACACCAGCCCCCTCAAGCACCGCGAGAATTGGTGCGCGATGAACGTTATCAAAAGCGCTCGAGACGTCCAGTAGCAGCAGCAGCGCAAACTGGCCTGCTGCCCTGGCATGCTCCAGCGCTGTAACAACGTCCGATATAGAATCAGCCGTGCACCGCATCCCACGGAAACCCGTCTGCCGCTCGTCAAACAAATCAGCCTCCGCAGCCCGCTCGTTCAGACGCTGCAACGCCATATGCTCCATGAGCTTACCTTCCGCCGATGTTAATGCCACTGGCCGGTATCCGCTCAGCTCCGTAGGTGGGCGCCCTGCCTTTCGGATGGGACAAACGACCGCGGTTCGCCAATCCTCCAGTAGCTCGTAGCGTTCCCACACCAGGTTGGTCTGCTGCAGGAGGATCTGTCGTTGCTGCGCATCCAGGTTGCGCAGCATTTGGTATGTCACCCCGTCCGGTCCGGGCGCCGAGCGGCGGCGGCAGCGCTGCAGTGCATTGTTCAATTCCGCCGCGGTGAACGGCGCATCACATGGACCTTCCGAGGCGACGGGCAAGGGACTGGCGTCGCTTCTGGGGCGCTCAGGAGCAGCTATGTTAGCGGCGTTTGCGGGGCTGGGCGGCGCGAACCGATCGGCAAACCGCTCTGCATATTCTACAAAGCTGAGCCCGCTGGAGATTGCGAGGGCGGCCAGCGGTTGACGGTTTGCCTGTGGTTCGGTGATGCGCCGCAGGGTGTCAAACAGCCTCCGCGAGCTGACATCTTCCTCCATCCTTTGGCATAGTGAAGCCCACTGCCGGCGGTATAGCTTGTTGGCGTGGCGGCCCGCAGCTGCGTCCAAGCGGTTGTAGACAGTCCAATCGGCGGCTCTGTCAGTCCGTCGCGCCCGTCGCGCTGCGCGATCTCTCTTCTCGCGCAGATTGAGCAGCTTCATATCAGGTGTGGGCTGCCCTGCCCTTACCTCTGCTCGTTGGGTGGCTGCCAGAGTGCTTCGGACTAGACGAAAAGAAATCTGCGCCAGTGGCCGCCGCCTCGTCGACCGCCCGCCTGAACGCACTCCAGTAGGTAATGGAGTAGGCACGTTTGATGTGCGCCTCCATCGCAGTGGGTTCATTTACGATGGAGTAATGATCCGAGCCCCAGAGAGATGGTGATCGGCGCCATGTCGCCTCGATGCCTCTGGATGCGAAAGCAACGTCGATGCAGGAACCGGTTGTTCCGCGTCGTCGAAAGGTGGGCTCGCCGGGTTTCAAGGGGGTGAGTTCCAGCTGCGTTGCTGCGTCGTGCAGGTCGTCTCCACGCGCGGAGTGGCGCGCACTGCCCCACGCACTATGGTCGGCGTTAAAATCACCACAGATGATTTGGCGCGGGGCACAGCACGAAGACACAGTACGAAAACACAGCGCGTTCCACGCGACAGCTGGACGCATATAAACACTGGCCACCGACGTGTCAACACCACCGACGCGCACTGTCACCACCACGCACTCCTGGGCGTCAGATGTCGCCGCCGCCGAGCCGACGAGGGTGTGCTGGACGTCCTGCCGCACGTATATCGCGCAACTTGATTTCCCGGGGCGATGAGATGTGAAACAACAGGGCACTGCAGCACAGGTGGGTTTCTCGCACGTGCTGGCTGAGTGGTAGCCAATGTAGCCAGGTAGCCGCATCTGGGGCTCCCCGTCATGTGAACGTACGTACGTCTCCTGCAGCGCGATAAGTTCCGGCGAATCCGGTGCGATGCGAACTCGCATTTCGGCGTACCGCGTCGCAAGTGAGCGCACGTTCCACTGCAGGATGGATGGTATGCGGGAGGGAGTCCGGCGGCTAGCCATCATGCTGGCTTATCTGTGCGGGAGCACCCGCTGCTTCTAAGCAAGCCGGTGTCCATCGGTGCCCTCCGGGAAAAGTGCGCTGAGGGCACGCAACGCCAGCTTTAGGCGCGCGACCTCCGCGTCCCGTGCGTCAGGGGGCTGGCCGTGAGAAGCGGCCGCAGGCTCGGGCGGCGCTGTACGGGACGCCGGGCAACTGGATCGCCGCTGCCGCTGCCGGCGCTCACGTTGCTTCTGTGTCTGCTGCTGCTGCTGCTCGGGTGTTCCCCTGACGACCTGCGCATTAGAAAGAGCGCGCGGTGCCTGCTGATGTTGCTGGGCTGGGGGCGCTGTCTCAGCCTGGACGACAGCTCGGACAACCCGCCTGGACATCGGGGCCATGGATGTGGCCATTAAAGTGGCCACGTGACGCTCTCGCTGCCAGTGCGGGCACGCTGGGTCAATGGCTGCGTGCCGCCCCCCGCAGTTAATGCAGCGGGGCTTGCTCGCGCAGGTACCAGGCTCGTGCGGCCCGCTGCAGCGCGTGCATCGGGCAGGAGCACGACACACCTCAGTGGCATGCCGCAGGCTGGCGCACTTGGCACACTGGAGCGGCCGGGGACGGCAGGGGCGGACCGCGAGACCTGCGCTTGAATATGGTGATGAACGCCGGGGGTGTCGGCGCCGCAAAACGGAGAGCGAGTGTGCTGCCCGACAGAGACGCCGACACCATCGGTACCGTTAACTCCGCAGCCGCTAGCAGCTCCTCCGCCGTCCTGCGCCCGTCCACACCGAAGACCAGGCCGGAGCTTTGATTCCGAGGAGTAGGCTCCTTGGCACATACCGGCACGCCGCAGATGACGGCTGTGGCTAGCAGGGCCTGGAGAGCATCGCAGCTCCCCGCGTCCACTGCCACCACATTCCGCCGCATGTTTACCCGGACGGCGAGGACGCCCGGGCGGGATCCGATCACCTCGGCCAACTCCCAGCCCTGTTCCCTGGTGAAGGCGGTGCCCCGGTTCGCCGGCCGAAACAGCACCGTCCCCACCAATCTGGACGGGACCTCCACGGCAGCCGCGGCTCGCTCCTGGGCAGCTCTCCGACGCCGCTGCGCCTTGGTAGTGACAATGCGCCACGGGACCAGGCTGGCCCCAGCATCAGCGTCGCCGCGGCCTGCGGCGCATTGCTGCGACGCGCCGCGGAGTTGGGCGCGCTCGCTGCCAGCAGACTAAGCCCCAGCCGCAGCCTGGTCTCGTGCGGCGGGATTTGGTGAGGTCGCACCCGGTTTTCTTCCGGACGCCGTCGCCCCACCAGCAACAGCAGCAGCATCAGCAGCAGCCTGGAGGTGGGCTCCATGGGGCTCGTGCTGGGAAGGCCCTGCTCCTTCGAGTGTGGAGGGAGAGGGAACAGTGACGGTGAGGGGCCTTCGAGCTTCCCGCTTTGCCACCGCGATGTCCCTTTTGGTTTCCGAGTCCCTCTCCTCCTCCGACCCCGTTGAGCGTCGCCGTTACCGGAGAGCAGACTCGTCCATTGGGGTGCACATGCTCTCCTCGGCTGCAGGCGTCCGCGGTGAGCCCGCAGCAGCAGCATCAGGAGGAGAGGGCATCACAGCCGGTTCCCCAGGAGTAGCAATGGCGGCAGGAAGCGCAGGGGTGGCCAGAAATGGCGGGGAGCGAGCCGCCATGGAGTTCTGCGTCTGGTGAGCGAGCGCCATGGCGTCCCTCAAGGCTAGAACGCGTGGGTCCGCCGGCGACACGTCCAAGGTCCCGATGACGAACTCAAGGTTCTCCGAGGTGGTGATGAGCGCCGCCGTCAGGCACCTCACCGTGTCCCGCAGATCAGCGATCTCAGCCTGCATTTGCCGAATGGTGCTGGACGACCTTCCTCTGGATGGCGTTCGTCTCCGTGATCGTGAGCGTGAGCGGCCTGCCCTGCGTTGCTGATTGTCACCGCCGAACACAGGCCTTCGCTCGTTCACGGTGTCTGTGGCCTCCATGGGGAGACCCCGCAACGCCGCGAAGCCTTAGGCCCAGCGTCCGAAGGAGCAGAGAGCTAAAAAACACGTCCGCTCGCTTCGAACGCCCACCAAAGAATCCTAATAATAATAATAATTGGTTTTTGGGGAAGAAAATGGCACAGCATCTGTTTCATATATCATTGGACACCTGAACCGCGCCGTAAGGGAAGGGATTATGGAGGGAGTGAAAGAAGAAAGGAAGAATAGGTGCCGTAGTGGAGGGCTCCGGAATAATTTCGACCACCTTGGGATCTTTAACGTGCACTGCCATCGCACAGCACACGGGCGCCGCGGCGACTGCGTTTTTATGGTGGAAAAACGGCAAGGCGCCCGTGCCATTTCCTTTCCCCAGAAACAAATTCTATATTATGCAGCGTCAAGGCCACAGGCTCCACAAGATTCGTGGTTGGGTTTAGACCCTCTGAAACAGTGCTTTCGGAGTCAAAAGACATTTCAAAATCTTTTTTTTTGCACATCATTGCATACCAATATTTTTAAATCAAGCCCTAACGTGAAAGCAGGTATTGCTGTAAAAGCCACAACAGCAATTCATCTACAGCTCTTTGATATTCCATGAAACACGCTTAGGAGCACTGGTTTTGTCTGATTGTTTAAAAAATTCCCGCAAAAATATGTTGCCATGCTAAATCGGCGAGAAATAATTTCATTACGTAGCAATCGCGAATAAAGCATTTAGCCAAGTTTCATATTAAATGAATATTCACTCAAGCTCATAAGTACCAGTTTTCGTTTTTGACATCTTAATTCCAGAAACACCCGTTCATTTCGCAGCCACACGGAAATGTTATTGATGAGAAAATGCTCTCTGAATTCTCGGTGGACACCTCAACCGCACCGTGAGGCAGGTTATGAAGGAAGAAATAAAGGCTGCTGGTGGCTTAGCTCTGGTTAACCCTGGTCGAAAGCGAAAAGATGTTTTTCCCTGGCTACGCTTGTGGGCGATCGACTGGCGGTATCCACTGCAGGCGTCGCATCGAACACACCTAGTGGTAGGCTTAACGCATCACTGACTGACTGACTAAGGTTCCTGAAAGGAAGTGGAAAATGGAAAGAGTATGGGCCTGCATACTGGCACAAGCCGAGCCACGCTCGCTTCCCCGTGCTGAAAGTAGGAGACTTAAAGAATAGGAGTGAGAGATAGATAGAAAAAGTACCGCGGGCTAATGGGCCCATAGGGCCCGGGCCGATCCCGGAGGCAGTGCAAAACCGGGCCGACCGGTGCCAGAGTGCGTCTAGCACTCTGCCATATTCCAAAAATAAATTTAATACCTTGTGTCCAAGGACCAGCAGTAGATATTAAATCAAGTATAGGTATTGGTACGAAGTATCTGGTATTAGTATCAGGTATTGATATTGGGCTCGGTCAGTACTTGGGAGGGAGACCACCGTAACGCATCAAAGCGCACCTGCCTTTTTATGCAGAACCCACTTAGATGCCCTGCACATGCGATTCTAGCGGACGCTTTTCCGCTCCGCTCGCTCAAGGTGTGTGACGTCACGGAGGGAGTAGACAGCACACATGAAGTGCCTCTCCTCTCCGCAACACCGGGGTGGGGCGCACATATACCGCTCTCCACGGCAGCCGCCGCATCGATCACACCTAGCGTTCCGCTGAACTCCTCAAACTGCACCAGCGTTTTATGCAGAACTCACTTTCATGATCTGCGCATGCGTTGCCGGCAGACGCTTTCCCGCTTGACCGAAGGTCAAGGTCAACGGTCGAGTTCAATGGTCAAAGACGAGATAGTTGGTGTAACAGCCGCTGCTCTATTACGCCATGTGTCGAACCTGACTACCACCAGTTATGCTCATGGTCGGACCTCTAGCTACATTCAAGGGGAAACTTGCGGCCCCACTGTCCTCTAGCTACATTCAAGGTCACACTTTCGGCCCAGATGACGCCTTGTAAAGCTGTCGTAGTGAAGCTTTTCGCTTCAAAAAGCTTAAAAAAGAAAACAAACTGCAGCTTCTGTCGCAATTGAATAGGCGACATCCAGCTACTAGCTGTCTTGTTTACTTCCTACACAACGGGATATTTCCTTCAAGGTGAAAAACGTAGCGCAAAGAAACGAGGACACAGAAAGACGGACAACACACGGCGCTTCTTTCTGTCCGTCTTTCTGTGTCCTCGTTTCTTTGCGCTACGTTTTTCACCTTGAAGTTATCAACCAACAAGCCCAAGCATTTACCCTTCTGGGATATTTCCTTTTGCTTTGTTACCGGCAAACACACCTTAACAGAAATACGTGAAACTCCGATGTTCAGACGAAATCTGATATATAGCTAGGAAAAGCATTACCCTTTGGGCGGGTCTACAGAACAATTTTAAATTACCCACCTCTTCTTACATTCACAACATTGTCACGCCTAAGCAACCTTTATTTCGCGAGCACCAATATTCCCAATCTCAGTATTCGCGATGTTAGTCTGTCCGAAGCCTTTGGCGCGTAGCAGGCCACCTGCCACGCTGGGCAAATCGAAATCTGCCCAGCTGCTGAGCCAGCCTGCCAGCAGGCTTTATGGCCAACTATGCAAAACTCTTTATGGCAAAACAGTCTCATGGCCGCGAGTGGGTTCCGAATGCGCGCTGGCGCGAACTGATCGCTTCCCCACTACATTAGGCCCCTATTTCATCGCATCAGCCGAACAACCCGTGTGTTTATTGCCACTATCTCGCGCTGTGCTTTGGGTGTCGTAGTCTTCATGAGCTTTGATTCGAGCGTAATGGATCCAGAACACATAGCTATCGTATTGCCCTCTTAAGCCGTCTAGAGCCGGACCCGAAACCGAGATGAAAACCGAAATGCGAGTGCACGTATTTCGCATTTGGCCTAAATACGCAAAGGCTAAGGCGCCCGTGTGCTGTACGATGTACAGTGCACGTTAGAGATCCCCAGGTGGTCGAAATTATTCCGGAGCCCTCCACTACGGCACCGCTTTCTTCCTGTCTTCTTTCACTCCCTCCTTTATCCCTTCCCTTACAGCGCGGTTCAGGTGTCCAACGATATATGAGACAGATACTGCGCCATTTCCTTTCCCAAAAAACCAATTAATATGAATAACTGAACACGGTAAATCGTCCGCCATTTTTTGTAGACCTTCCCATCTGTCGGATTATGCAGTTAGCTTTGTCCATAACAAAAAGGAAATATACGTTGTTTATCTTAGTCGGTGGGTGAGGTGCCTGGGGCTGAAGTGGCCCGGGTTAAAAAATTAATGTGGATTAGCTCAGCTAATCCAGGACATACAAAGCAAAAGATGTCGGCGTTCACCGAGTTTATTGGCGTTGGCGTTGACAATGTTCTTGACGGCGATGACTTTGAGCAAAGGAAGGGCGCACAACTGGCTGTCTGGATATATGCGGACGCCTCATTCGTGCTTTGATGCATGTGCCGGTGTTGAGAGACAGATATGGCTTGAATGCATTAGAGCTGACAGCGTCGTGACTGACATGCTGCACTGCAGCAATAGCTAGGCCGCAGCGTTTATTTGGTGATCAATCTCTCGCGATCAACCATTAACTGCATGCCACCTCCCAGGGCGGCAGGGAGGGTGCGCTGCTTATCCAGTGTTCGGAACGCAATCAAAGCAGGCTTTTGCAGTTGGACTCCAACGCCATATACATGAAAGTGAGATTGTCTCCAATGTCCCACAGAGCCCGTTGTGCGCCTTTCTTTTTTCATGAAAATGAACGGCATTTGCGAACTTGTCAACGCCAATGAACTCTATGAGCGCCGTCGGGTCACTTGTTTTGTTTGTTTTCTGGGGAAAGCAAATGCCATAGTAACCATCTCTCATATCTCGGTGGACACCCAAACCCGTAAAGGAAGGGATAAAGGAGGGAAGAAAAGAAGAAAGAGAAAGCTGAAAATTGAAATTTGGACTTTGAGGAAAGGCGCGGCGCTGCGCAGCGGCGGAACAACTGTGGCTAAGTGGCGCATACGCAGCAGTGACGAGGGACTGAGAGAGAAAGAAATATCCGCGATGAGGCGCGTTTTGACGTCATGTGACTCCTCGGAACAACGCCACGGCGAAATCACATGTTCGCGGCCGGTAAAGCTTTCGCTTTAAAATCTACCAGTGTTCATTTTTTAACTGCGAAAAATTTGGCAGAACTGCGTAGATTTCATTTGAAGCTGTGTAAACAAGATCGCGTTGATGCTGGTGAGTAATTGCTTATGCACACACGCACGCTCACACACGCACACGTAGATAGACAGACACCGCTCACCTGTAGGGTACGACGAGCGGCTAGCGCGAGCTGATTCGTGCACTGGTGGTGCAGGTGCATGCATTGTGAGCTTACTACGGTTGATCTTTTTTTTCTAGGCAGCGACACATTGGCCTCTGCTCATTTCAAAAATGTGCACCCGTGTGTAATTTTGCGGGCTGTTGTTTTGTCATTGATTACTGAACTAGGGTACATGTTGCGCTATCTGATATGTTCTGTAGTTTTTTGGGGGTGTAGAATTTTTCATGGCATGTCAGCACTGAACAGTTTGCGCCATATGCCGTTTATATACAGGACGATAGAACGATCTTTGCAAAAGCTTGCTAGTGGCAAATTTTGAGACTTGATCTGCCGGTTGGCTTTTGCCCGTTTTCCAGCGATACGTTGGAAGACATGTAGACGGCAACAAGTATGATGCCGGCAGAAATATGGACTGCACAGATGTCACCGATGCCAGACAAGCTTTCTGGGATGGCGATGCAGATAAGCGTGGCTGGCACAGAATTTGCGCAGCAGATTTCGACCACACGCGATAACAGTTCCCAGAATCTGGGTCCTGACCACACAGGTGTAGCCGATGATTTCGGGGGGATCCCGTCTGCTCCACACTGCGGGAGTGACCGCGCGGCCCACTCCGATGACGAAGAAGGCTGTAAGAGACGGCTGCGAGCGCTGAGTCAATACATGGTTTGCATGTGACGTCACGTCCGGCGGCGCGCGCTGCGGCGGACATGTTGGTGCAGTCTGTGCGGAGTCGGTGAAGTGCGGGTCGCACGCGTTTCCTCGCTAGTGGTAACACGTGCAATTTTGTTGCCTTTTGTGTGGCATGCCGCCGCTTCTCAGTAAGCAGCCTTTAGACGCTACCTACCGCTTAGATCTTACGGGGTCGGAGCGCGTTCGCTATGCGGAAAAAGTGCGTCTCTGCGATAACATCGACCCGTTCATGCTGCGGCAGGGAACGGACACAACAAGCAATGTCGACATATTTCCGGAGATTTGTTACGGCGACATCGTCAATTACCTTGTTTTTTTCTGCAAGCTTTCTGACCCTTGAAGAAATGAAGGCGTTTAAGTCCACCGAGGCGCATAATTATTTCACTAGCGGCTGGGTGAAGGGTATGTCGGCAAAACAGCTGCAAGGGGACAAGGTGCTTCTACTTGGAGAGGTAAGCCGCAGGATATTGATCTTTGTAAGGATTAGAGTAAAGAAATAACGGTTATTCAATCCACAAGTGACTGAGTGTAAGCAATCACTCAGTAAAGTTTTAAAAAGAACTGTTTACAAACTGTCAGGCTAGTGATTCATTTCTTCGTATGTACTGAACCTGGACGATTTCAGATTAGATCACGAGTTATTCTATTTTTATGGGCACATGAAAGGAACCGTTGCTGGTTTATCTTAGTTTGGAAACCCAACAAGTTATTGAGCAAAAAAGAAACGGTCATGCTTGGAGAGATTGTTATCGCTCGCTACAGATTTGTCGGCCTACAATTTAGGTCTCGCCTGTCGCGTCGCGCAGTTTTTATGGCCCACCTTAACTGATCAAGCTCATCGCTGTTGCCGTTTTCGACGGTCCGGTAGCGCGACAAGATCGACAGTGACGTGCGCCTGTGCAGAGATGTGCCCAATGTTAATTTGGACTTTGCCATATTTTCCTTGCAGGTGAACCATTCACAAAGGTGGCGACACCAGCCTCTACGTGTATGGATTCTCTGTAAAAAAGTGGGGCTGTGCTCACAGCCTACTGCACGTGTATGGCAGGAGCAGGAGAGGCCTGTTCTCATGTTGGACCCTGCCTTTGTGCAGTTGAGACCGGTGTGATAATGAAAAACGCCACCAGCTGCTCCTCACAGAGCAACATCTGGCTTCCTGCCCACGTCGAGAAGGTACAATTCAAGAGGCTGAAAGATATTGACTTCACTTCGTCCAGGTTGAAAAAGCGAAAGCTGGATGATGGAATCTGCAGCAGCACTTCAACTGAGACCAAAGCGAACAAACGAATGGATATCCCACCACCAACAAAGAAAAACTTGGAGAACTTTACAGCGCTTTCGAAAACACAGACGTTGCACCTGCGCTATTTTCTGTGCTCCCAGAATATTACAAACGTTTTCAGGAGCCCGTATGGACACAACCTGCTCACTTAAGAAAGTTATACTCTCAGGAGAACTTGGCTAATGATTTTGATGTGCTTTTGGAGAAGGCCAACAACTTTCTGTCCACATTTTCAGTCGGAGAGGACACAGTTAAATCAGTTGAGGCTGCAGAGCAACTCACCGGACTAGTTCCTCTACAGAGCTGGCAGAGTCAGAGTGACAGCTTCAGTAATGAAAAGGGTGCGTCAAACAAGTGTTGACAGCTCCAGCGTGTCATTGCTGAAGTTGATATGTTACCCTGAACAAAATTCTGTCAATGTGCCTGCTGTTATGTGGGGTCGGAAACATGAGCAGGATGCTTTTGGGGCTTATAAAGCTAAAGAAGCCATAAAGCACCACGACTTCCAATGCCGAAGGCCAGGGCTGCACCTGAGCACTGCTTACCCATTTGTTGGCGCATCACCGGATGCCATAGTCTCATGCAGCTGCTGTGGGAGAGGTGTTGTAGAGTTGAAGTGCCCATTTTTGTTGAAAGATGGTGAGGAGATCACCACCAAGAATTCGTGTTTGAGTAATATTAATGGAACACTTAAGCTTGACACAAGTCATGCTTACTACTACCAAATCCAGACTCAGATGAAAGTGTGCCAGGTTGAATTCTGTGACTTCATGGTGTGGGGACCGAATGTGTTACACATTGAGAGAATAAGGAGTGATGAGCAGTTTTGCACTGGCATATTTGCTCGTGCAAGGCAGTTTTTTTCAGAAAGCAATTTTACCGGAGCTGTTCAACCGCTATTACACAAGGCAACAAAACAGTCTAGAGGACAAGCCGTCCGACGGTGCTGAATACTGCTTCGGCCGTGGACCGGATACTGGCAAAATGGTTGCTTGTGACAGTGCGTCATGCCAGTACAAGTTGTTCCACTACTCCTGTGTTGGACTGAAACGCAAGCCGAGAGCAAAAAATTGGTTTTGTCCTGAGTGCAAAGAAAACAAGACTGATTAGACTTTTTTTCTCACTCTTTTTTCTTAAGTGCTGTTCAGGCTTCCAGTTTTTGTTGCCAATACAAAGAAAATATACCCTGTGTAAGACTGGACACGGGCTTTAGAATCTTCAGACGCTGGCGCTCAACGAATACGACGACGAGAAGCGCCGAACACTCCGAAGCTCGAGCAACGAACGCTCGGTCGCTTGTGCGTGCTCTGGACTGAACGCGGTCTCCGATCTGTGCCTGTACGGTTCCGCTGGTTGTTCGTGACGCTGTGCTTATTACTGTGCTGTACTCTTATTACTGTGCTGTGGTGTGCTGTGTGTGCTGTATTAGTAGTGTGCTGTGTTTTTATTACACCTGGCTTCTTCAATCCCTCTGTGTCATGGTGCTATGCATCTTTACACATTTGCATCAATGACAACAATGAACAAAACGTACAACTGACAATTGCAGGAATACAAAAATGTGTTGAAGTTGCATTGTAAAACCACTTTATTGGCATCCATCTACGACCATAATACAATCAGAAAAATGTATACATGTCAACTAGAGATACAACTAGATACAACTAGAGATATGGCAGTGGAATTGCCAGAGCTACAGGCGTAAGCAAGGGCTCTTACAGCAATTCATTAACACTAGAGGAAACCCACCAGATCTAATACTTCTACAAGAAACAAATTGCACCCCAACCCTAAAAGGATACTCATGTCAGGAGAACGGAAGAACAGCAACTCTCATTAGCAACAAAATCACAACCATAGCTCATAAGGAGTTTGAAGACACACAGCTAAAACACATAATAACTGAAGTGATTCCCAAGAGAAAAAGAAAAGCTAAAAGCACTTTTATAGTAAATTTGTACAGCCCACCTAAAAATAAAGGAGGCTTCATTAAGCTTTTTGCGGAAGCAAAGAAGCTTGCAGGGCAGAATACCCTAATAATAGCAGGGGATTGTAATGCGAAAAGCCCACCATGGGGCAGCAGGATCGAAGATAAAAAGGGGCGCGGTATCTGCACAGCAGCAGAAAACATAGGCTGCGAGTTACTCACAGATGAAAGTCAGCCTACTAGACAGGGTAATAGCGTAAGCGTGGACACATGTCCCGACCTAACCTTTGTCAGCGGCGCTAGCAAGTCGAATGGGAGAACCTGCAAGAAAATCTCGGCAGCGACCACTACATCATTAGGGTCAGCACAGAGGCAGAAAGCATCAAAAAAAGATCGGCAGGGCAACCCTAACTGACTGGGATGCCTTCCGCACCCATTGCAAACAACTTAAGGACGACATAACTTCGGGAGAAGATTGGAGCCAACAGCTTAGACAAATCAGGGATCTCTACACTAAAGAAGTGGATCGAACAGAACAAGCACCAGAAGTGGACAAGCGACTCCTCAGGCTCTGGGAGGCAAGACGAGGCCGGACCAAGCGGTGGAAGTGCCAAAAGATAAACAGAATGCTAAAGAAGAAGATTGCCGAAATCACCAGGCAAGCAGAGGAATATGCAACGCAGCTGGCAAGACAAGGGTGGCAGCAGTTTAGTACCTCGCTGAATGGCACCCTCAGTACGGCTAGAACCTGGCAGACCCTCATAACACTCATGGATCCGAGCAAAACCAAGGCGGAAAGCAGCAAATCCATCCAAAGGCTAAATCAGTACGAAGATACAGAAGAACAGCAGCTCCAGGCAGTACGAGAAAAATGCTACAGGAAGGACCAGGTATACGGCTACCAAGACGATTACCAGGGCGAAGAAAACCCAACCACGGACCGACCCATCACAAGAAAAGAGGTCGTCGAGGCCATAAGGACAACAACGAAAAATACGGCAGCAGTGGCGGACAATATTCATAACTCGTTAATCCAAAATTTAAGCGACGAAGCAATCAGCCAATTCAGCCTATACCTAAACAAATAATGAGAAGAAGGGACATTCCCAGCGGTGTGGAAACACGCCGTAGTCGTCATGATTCCCAAGCCCGGTAAGAAACTCCAAATTGAAAACCTCAGACCGATCTCGCTAACATCATGCCTAGGAAAGCTGGTCGAGAAAATAGTTACCTGAAGAATACAAAGGCATCTAGAAGACGGAGAATGGTACCCCACATCATGTTCGGATTCAGGGCAAATTTATCAACCCAAGACATCTTGCTAAACTAAAAGAAGAGGTACTCAAAACAATGCCAAAGAACGGGGAGAACGTTGCCATGGCCATCGATATTAAAGGAGCCTTTGACAACATATCCCATGCCGCCATTATGGAAGGACTTAACACCATCAACTGCGGGAAAAAAGGTCCATGACTACGTTAGAAGCTTCCTCACGGACAGAACAGCGACGGTAGGCCTAGGAGACCTGCGGAGTGACACCTTTCAAACGCCATGCAAGGGTACTCCGCAAGGCTCAGTAATGTCGCCAATACTCTTTAACATAGCGATGGTCAACCTCGCCAAGAAACTCAGCCAAGTCCAGGGGATTAGTCATGCAATGTACGCAGACGATATCACCATCTGGACCACCCAAGGCTCACTGGGGGAGAAGCAGGAGGCGCTACAAGAGGCTGCCACCTGCATTGAAGAATACACAAAACAAAGTGGACCTAAATGCTCCACGGAAAAATCTGAGCTCCTCAGAGTGGGTAGGCACCCTACGGATGCTCCACTCGAAATAAAATTAGAGGGCCAGAACATCCCGGAACAAAAGATGATCAGAATCCTCGGCATGTGGCTGCAAGGAAGCCGGATGTGCAGTCATAGACTCAGCCTGCTAAGCAAAGCGACAGGACAAGTAGGCCAGATGATCAGCAGAGTAGCGCACAAGAGGTATGGCATGAAGGAGGAGGACACACTCAGGCTAGTCAACAGCCTAGTGGTCAACCGGGTAACATATTCACTACCGTACCATGCGACTATCAAAGCAGAGAAGGAGCAAGTGGAGACAATACTCCGGAAGGCATACAAAACAGCTCTTCATCTCCCAAGAAATACATCCAATGACAAGCTCATGCAACTCGGAATCAGCAACACCTTCGAAGAATTAGGATGATGCCAGCTCAAGGCACGAATACGAAGACTTAGCAACACAACGACTGGAAGGGCGCTCCTGAAAAAGCTAGGTCGGGAAATAGAAAAGCCACAAAATAGCCGGGCCGCAATACCAGACCCGCTAAGATAGAAGCTATGCATACAACCTATTCCCCGAAACATGGATCCAAACCTCCATGCTAACAGGAGACAGGTTAGGGCAGAATTTTATGAGAGGAACATGGGGCATCGGGACAACACAGTCTACACTGATGCCTCCCTATACTCCCGAACACACAAAAATAGTGCGGTAGCAGTAGTTGTAAATTACCACGGAGAACACATCGCAAGCCTCACACCCGAAGTATCTCTCATAACGGAGGGAGAGGAGGTTGCTGTCGCCCTGGCAGCGAATGAAGGATATAGGACAGGGAGATCCCTTAACATATTAACGGATTCACAAGAGGCGTGCCGGAACTATACTAGAGGCAGAATTAGCAGCACGGCACTCAAGATCCTCAGTAGAGCTCTGCTCTCTGTGGGACGACCAATACACAACATGATCTGGATATCGAGTCACGCAGGGATCAGGGGCAACGAAGGGGCAGACAACCTAGTTCGACGAATGACCAGCCGAGCAGGAACGTTATTAACCCCGGAGGGGCCACAGATTAATTGCGGGGACACCTATTTGGAATTATTAAACCTATATAAGGAGCTAAGATTCCAATACCCCCCCCCCCCCCCCCACATAAAGCATTATCCAAGGAGGAAGCCACAGGATGGCGAAGACTGCAAACAGGCTCCTTCCCAAACTTATACATATTAAACAAGATGTTCCCCACACAGTATAGTGCCAACAGTCCATGGTGCGGAGCAAAACCAACACTGTATCATGTCACATGGGAGTGCAGAAGAAATCAAGCATTCCACAAACACAAAACACCAAGTGCGGAGCAATGGGAGAGCCGGCTCACCAGCTGCGAGCTAGGGGTCCAAAGGGCCCTCATAGCACACGCAAGCGAGGTGGCCCGACTCAGTGGAGCCCTGGACTAGGGGCCCACCCACGGCCAAGGAGGACCCAAGCTTCAAGACGAAGACTTCGTCCTCTACCACTACTACTTCCTGAAGGAACCAATAAAGTTTTTCATTCATTCATTCATGCATCTCAAGATGTTACAATATGTGTAGTGGTAAAGGCATAACACAGATTCGTATGTGCAAGAGGTGTATATATTCAATACACGCCACAGAGCATGGTATACCTAAGGCAAGATAGGAAGAAAGGGATAATGTCGATTGTGCACCTTTTCTTTACTGTTGCTGGTTAACGGGAATATTTCATCTTTGGCATGCTGAGACTGCAAATGTACGCATTCCAAGGACAAATGGAGCAGAAACAGCGCAACATTGACAAAAATCTGAGGGGCAACCACACTGATGGTACAAAGCTATGCAAGACATAGTACCGTGGATAGCTTTGCACCTAAATAATCTGCGATTCGCTGATGACATTGCTTGCTGAGTCACTCAGGAGGTAGAATGCAAATCACGATCAATGAGTTAGACAGGCACAGCAGAAAGGTGGGTCTAATAATTAGCATGCAGAAAACTAAAGTTAGGTTCAACAGTCGAGCAAGAGAACAGCTGTTCTCATTTGGCACCGAGGTGCCGGATGTGTTAAAGGTCTACTTAGGGCAGGTAGCGACTGCTGATCTGGATCATGAGAGGGAAGTAACTAGAAGGATAAGCATGGGGTGGAGCGCATATGGCAGGTTCTCTCAGATCATGAATGGCAGTTTACTAATATCCCTCAAGAGAAAAGCATACAACTTTATCTTACCGGCACTCACCTGCGGGGCAGAAACGCGGAGGCTAGCGAAAAGGGTTCACCTTAAGTTAAGGACAACGCAGCGAGCCATGGAAAGAAAAATGATAGGTGTAACGTTAAGAGACCGGAAGCGGGCAGAGTGGGTTAGGGAACAAACACGAGTTAATGACATTCTAGTCGAAATGAAGAGGAAGAAATGGGCTTGGGCAGGGCATGCAAAGCGAAGGTAAGATAACTGCTGCTCCTTAAGGGTAATGAAGTAGACTCCAAGAGAAGGCAAGAGTAGCAGGGGGTGGCGGAAGGTTAGGTAGGCGGACAAAATTAAAAAGTTTGCAGGCACAGCGTGGGCGCAGATGGCAAAGGACAGGGATAATTGGAGAGACAGGGGAGAAGCCTTTGCCCTGCAATGGGTGCAGTCAGGCTGATGATGGCGAAAGGCTCGTGCAGCACACTTCCTTGAATGCAGCCCCTAAGGTGAAATTACATGTAAAAAAGTGTCTTCGTAGTGTTGAAACCTAAAAATTATATTGTCATTCTCCAGCCAAGAGAGGCACTTGTTCTTCATTGTACTGTTTTATTGATGCTACCATTGAAGGACATAAGTTGGAAAAGGCACAGCAGACAGTAACAATCTTGTCGAGAGGTGTCAAATCATCTCCAGATCTGCAAACAACATAGTCAATGGGCAGTGTCGCTTTCAGAATAACATACTTATTTCTGATAAGCCCGATAACTCTCTCAACGTGGATCCTTACATTTGCTAGTTTCCTCGTGGTCAGAACGTCTGCTGCGGACAGTTGCTTCTTTCATTTTGTGAATGCCGGTACATGAAGTCTAGCGCAGTGAAACCCGACACTTTCAGACACATTGAACCCTCGGTCCGCATGGACTCCAACACCTGGAAGTAAGTTGTCTAGAAGTCCACAGTGCTCAGTTATGTGCGTGTCGCTACAGCGCCCTCCCCAGCTTTCGGAGATGAAGTTGACAATTCCTTGTGGTGCAATGCCAATTAAATACTTTGCTATATTGCTGCCTTTATACTGAGACCATGTCTAACTTCTGGGCAAATAGGAAGATGGTCTTTCTATCTTTATTTCAAAGCAGTCGGTTATCACGGCAACATTTTCCCCAAAAGAATCATAAAATGCTTGTGGCATTGTACGGTGCAGAACACTTCGTTGTGGCCAGAATATTTGAGACTTTAGACTGGAGTAGGCAGCATGCAGCCATATGTCGAATATGCGTGACACTGTGGCATCCGAGACATTAAACCTGAAAGCGAGGTCAGTGACATGCAGATTCAGTTTCAACTTCATCATGAATAGCAGGAACTCCTGGAACTTCAGCAAACAGTTGTTTGTATTGTGTGATACAAACCTCTTTAGAACATTGAAGAGTGCACACAGGATTCTGAAGTTTGCCATGCCAGTGTAGAACACAACCTTAGCGTTGCTACATTTGAGGGCATCTTCTGTCAACTCCAGAAGCTTATTTTCATTCCTTGAAGCGTAGAGACGCTCATTGAGTGCCACACATTCGTTCTCCAGTGCTTCAATGTCGCCCATTTTAATGTCAGTATGGACTGCAATCCCTGCAACCAAATGAATTTTGTTATGTAGTTCATGTGCTGCAAAAAAAATTAACTTGAGATGTTCGGGGGGGGGGAGCATTGTAGTAGAGCGTGGGGGATAGGAGGCTAGCAAAGAAGCAGGAGGGTGACATCTGGGGTGCCCCACATTAATGAAAAAAAACTAAGTCCCTTCTGCACTCCAATTTTTTGCTTAGCAGCAGCCGGCCCCAAACGCACAAACTGAAAAAGACGTTCACCTGTATCGCAGTCTTCTACGGCGACGTTGTGCTCAGCTCCTGGCGAGGACGACGGAGAAGCGGGAAGGACGTCCGGATTCGTTGCCTCCATTGTTCCAGACTTCTCAGCCTGACACTCTGCTTGAGGCGCTCGTTTCTGGGTCCGTCGTCTTGCCGCGCGAGCGTGACGACCGGGATCACCATGTTTTGCGCTGTAGCCGAGCAAAAGCGTAGGGGCCCAGTCCGGGTCCGTCTCCTCCCACAGTCTTGATGGTCTGCCTACAAAATGCAAGAAAAATTTGTTTAAAATGAGATTTTTCGCTATGCTTGTACGTCATGCGCCTAAATAAACATTGTGCATATGCAACGGACTTACCTTTTACGAAGTGGGCGCCGCAAACACGTATGCCCATCCTTTCGGTGTTGAGATCGGCATGTTTTATCCGAGCCAGCCACACCTCCCGTAGCTTCGCGCATAAAGCTTCCGTACGGTAACCTTGATGCTCGATGACCTTTGGAAGACGAAAAAAGTTTGTGTTTGTTGACTTCGCCCAACAAGTCCGGTTGGAGCATCCAACAACAGCGCAGATAACCATCGCAACGCCGTCGAAGTACACCGTACGCGCGAATTGCATCAAGTGCACCACGGCCGCTGCGACTGCACCAACATGGCGGAGCAGTATCACAGGGTTCCCAGCTACGACGTCAGTGCAAGCCATGTATAGACAGTTTTAGTTTCACGTATGTACGTAGAAGCTTCACGTAAGTAGAGCTCTTACGGGTGACCGGTGCGCATGCACAGAACGCAAAGGGTCTACGTGAGTCTCACTGACGTATGTGAGATTCGGAATCTTACGTTACGGTCTTTGCGTTGCTTGCGTACGTGGCGTTGACAACACGGCGGCGCCCTGCCGTCCCGCTTCGCAGCGATAACAGCTTCTTTGCTAATCGCTCGATGCGATATCGTGTTTGATGCTGTTGTATCCACCTTCAATATGCCAATTCTTACCGTCGCATAAAGTTTCGAGCGAGAGACAGCTGTTCTTTCCCAGATATAAAGGCGATTTACCAGCTCTGAAGCCTAACGAAGCAGCTCTCCGACGCTATGGTGGCTAGAACTTTTTGAGGTATGTAAAGCGGCTGCCGGAAGCTGCCCCCCCCCCCCCCCAAAACCCACCAATGCCGCGCAGCGGCGCTGAAGACATGGGCGCCGTCAGAGCGAGCAGCCAGAAGCGAGCCACCGGAACATTCCGCGCAGCAAGAAAGCATCGCTCGCGCGGATTCTTGCTTTCCGAAGCAGGTAAAGTTAAGGTGCATGAGCCACTAGATGCGTCATTTCTGACGCGAGCTTTAAGAATGCCACCAACAGCAGAAGCAAAATAAAGACCCAGTGCTGGTACTTCGTGCCCCAAGTTTTACTGCTTATAGTACATGTTTGCTTTTTTTTTAAAAGAGTAAATCAAAAGGAAGACAAAAGGAAGGGAAAACCGTTAAGCCGCGCGTTCCTGAGTGGGCTTATCATGCTGTTGCATAAGTAAGTGGATGAACAACTGAAAATAAGCGTTCTTCCAGAAACGCGTATTTTTCACACTCTGCTGTTTTGTGGGGGAAGTGCCCTCGTCACACCTCTATGCTTCATGAGCTGCACTTCTTGGAAGCGTCTCGATCTTTGAATTCTCGTCTGCTGAATATTGATACTAATTGGTTTTTGGGGAAAGGAAATGGTGCAGTATCTGTCTCATATATCGTTGGGCACCTGAACCGCGCCGTGAGGAAAGGGATAAGGGAGGGGGTGAAAGAAGAAAGGAATAGGTGCCGTAGTGGAGGGCTCCGGAAAAATTTCGACCACCTGGGGATCTTTAACGTGCACTGACATCGCACAGCACACGGGCGCCTTAGCGTTTTTCCTCCATAAAAACGCAGCCGCCGCGGTCGGGTTCGAACCCGCGAATTCCAGATCAGTAGACGAGCGCCCTAACCACTGAGCCACCGCGGCGGGTCAACTGAAATTGAAACACATGTAAAGACTTCACCCGGCGTAAAATTTATCCGGAGCCCTCCACTAAATTTTTACTATTGCTTCTCGCCCTCGGCAAGTAAAAACCTATTATATCTTTCACGGTATGAACGTGTATGCGACCCAATGTAGTCTTCACATATAATGGTCAAAAGAGAAGAAGAAAGGCCTCCAACGCTGTCCATATATGTTAAATATTTTCGCAAAGTAGCAGCGCAAATATTCATGGTTTGTATAGAGCATTTGGGCTTCAAATGCCAGCGCTTGCGAGGCAAACCTAGTCGCTGTTGTTATCCACTGCTACTCGACGTGTGTACAGTAACGAACTCCATCTCAGGAGGGAAGAAAAGGTGCTGACGCAAAACACTCGCTTTTCAGTTCATATAGTTTTTCGTCTCAAATCGACTCAGGCCATGAGGGACACCGTAGAGAAGGGCTCTGGAAATTTCATCCACCTGCGGTTCTTTAACGTGGACTGGCATTGCACAGTACAGGGGCCTATAGAATTTCGCCCCCATCCAAATTCGACCGCCGCGGCCGGAACTGAACCGTCGTCTTTCGCGTCAGCACCTGAGTATTATAACCGCTGAGCCACCATTGCGGCTCCTGAGGCAGCACAAAAATACCACACTTTGTTGAGGAAGCCCAGCTGAAAGTAAAATAATTTACTAAAACTCAAAGGAAAAAGAGCAGCGGGTGCGATCGCTCCAGCGGCGCGGAAAAGAAGGGAGGGGGGAGGAGGAAACTTTTGTCACTCCTTTTCGTGTTACAAACGATCAACCCAGCTCGCCGTTCGAGCGCCTTCTTCAAAAGCGTGTGGACGTATGCGCAGCAGCTCTTCATGCAAGCTTCAGTTCCCTTTCAATCAAACGTCCGCAGGTATTCTGCTAAAGAAACAAAAAAACGAAATTATTACAGAAACTGCTTGTCTGCAGCGGAAGAAAGCGCTTCTGCTTGGTGAATATTTCTTCTGAACGCGAAGCTCATAACTGCATAGTGCGCACAAACCACCATCGCGGAGCCATTTTTCACCATCAGCGGCATCCCAAAAGCACTGCACAGCGCGCAAATCACGCAATTAAACGCGGTCCGCGCGCATTCCACCGTGCATGATCAGCGACCGCGCTACAGTGAGGGGGAGGAAAAAACTTTACTGCTCTATTAAGCAGAGGTGCTAGCGGCTTCTGGATATCTTCATCCCTTGGGCTGAAGTCCCGGTTGATCCGGTGGTTGGTTCTCTTGTTCCAGGGCCCCACTGAGCCCTGCCACCTCGCATGCGTGCTGCCCTAGTCCTCTTTGGACCTACAGCTCTCTGCTAGTGAGCAGGCCCTCCCACTGTTCCGCATTGGGCTCTTTTAACTTATGGAAAGAGAAGTTGTTCTTGCATTGCCATGTGATGTGGTATAACGTGGGGGCTGCCCCGCACCACGTGCATGTGGCCGCGTATTGGTTCGGGTACATTTTGTGGAGTGTGTGTAAGTTGTGGAAGGTTCCTGTCTGCAGTCTTCGCCAGCCGACTGCTTCGTGTTGTTTTAAGAGCGGGTGTGGCGGGGGATACGTTATTCTTCTGCCTCTATGATAATTCTGTATCTCCGAGAACGTTGGCTCCACCGTCGTGGCGGGTTCCGATTCCGTTGATGTTTCAGGTCGGTTAGTAAGCTCTCGAGCTAGATCATCGGCCCTCTGGTTCCTCTTCACTCAGGCGTGTCCCGGTACCCAAAAAATTTTATGTTGTATTGACGTTCTCGCGCTACAGTGAACTAGAATTACTTTCTAAACGCTCTAGTTCACTGTAACCGCGCGTCGGCGCCTCTAGCATCAGCGCCCCTGGCGGTGCCACTTCCGGCAAGGGAAACGCGCCGCGCTTTTCCATCTTCAATGCTACCGACGCAGTTCGTCTGACTTGGCTTTGACTTGTCTTTTTCTTAGAGTGGCTACAGCAGTGTCTGCATCTGTCAGTAGATGGCGCTGGAAAGAACGCGCGGCGTCTGCCACGTGCGTGCAAGTAAAAGGGTTTGAAACGACGTGCGCGTATGCTAAGTAGACCTCTGACATTCGCTTAAGTGAACTTTGTACGTACGTGAAACTAAAACTGCCTAATACCTGATCGCTGGTGAGTGTGTGC
Organism: Amblyomma americanum; assembly: GCA_030143305.2. NCBI lineage: Eukaryota > Metazoa > Arthropoda > Arachnida > Ixodida > Ixodidae > Amblyomma > Amblyomma americanum. The sequence continues at coordinate 195,790 of JARKHS020027535.1, forward strand.
CGTGCCTATGATCGTACGCTACCAGCGACGCCAACGACGCGTAACATTGGGAAAGATATCATAGCTGGAGCTGTGAAATTTATAACCTGTCACGTTACAGGGAGGGGTTTAAAGGAGCAGCCTATCACATTCTAGAGCGGGTCACAGATGCTTTTCACCCGATTCCTTGAATCGGTCTCTGCCTTGTTACATACGTGTGGAGTGCGGTGTTCGTCTGATTTTCTTCTGTGCCTTTGGCGATCAGCCGTGCGCTTCTGTACTCAAGCGTCAAGCCGGAGTCAGGGGTAGAAGACACCGCCTATGTTCGATTTTAATGACATCAGCTCACCTGGCGACTGGAAGGGAACTGATATGTACAATTGAATGATTCTTGCCCACGTACGCACCGCGAAGAGGCTGTGGCGGTGGCAGAGTGGTCTGAGCGACCGGGATAGGAAGTTGGTCTTTTTTTTTCGACGGCGGTGCTTTGAACACGGCTCGAGCATGTAGTCTTTGCAGCGGGAGCTACACTAGGCTACCAGTCGGGCATTTCGCGGTACAGGCGAGACGCCAGTCGTGCGCATGCACTACCATGGCACATGCAGGAGGACAGTAGTGCGCATGCGCCGTTACCATGGCAACAGGGGAGGAGGATAGGGTGTGCCGCGCGCTTTGTCGTTTCCCTTCCTCCTTTATCCTTGCCTTTACGGCGCGGTTCGGATGTCCATCGAAATATGTGAGACGGTTATTGTGCTTTTCGCGCTCGCGGCTCCATCTAGCATGACGTCACAAAGTGCTGCTCGCCGCCGCCGCCGTTTGTTATGACGTTACACCGCGTTCATCATCCGATCCGCGCGTCGTCGCATGTGCAGCATTGCGTATAAAAAGCGGAGATGTAATCGGCGGCTCTATCGCAACGCTTGATAAGGATGGAGAGGAGATTCCAGCCGCTGCTAAACGGCGGTATTGACAAGAGAACATTAACCCTTCCAATCCTGAGGTTGACGCCTGGAGGTTGGCTACTCAACAAAGAGAGAATGAACGTTAAAAGGCGAAGAGAGCAGCGCAGATGCTCGAACAGAGAGAGGAACGCCTTGCCAAACTGAGACGCCAGACTGCCGAGCGTAATACATGCCCCATAGCTGCCGATATAGAGCCTATGGAAGGCATCACTCAACGGCAACCAACCGAAGAGGTCGTGAAGGCCCGTCGTGTGACTGATCACACCATTCGAGCTCCTGAAAGTTAATTTGCGACCCCTATATTTCAAGCGGGCATGCCTCTCTTTGTTAAACATACAGTGCCATCAACAAGCTCAGCCAGGGAAACTGTCTGACATACTGATGTTACTGAGAGAGAGAAGGAGAAGGAAAGTGCACGGGCCTGGTAACTGGCTCAAACCGAGCCACGCTCGCTGCCCCGTGCAGAACGTAGGTGGGGGTAAAGGATAGGAGAGTAAGGAGTGAAAGAAAAAAGGTGCCGCCCTATTATGCCCCGGGCCGATCCCGGAGGCAGTGCAATACCGGGCCAACCCGTGCCAGAGTGCTTCAAGCCAAGCCAGCAGCGAGCTCACGGCCCAACGGGCCTTAGTGAGTCACACTGGCGATGCAGCACGGCTCAGTGGAGCCCTGGAATAGAGGCCCCCCATGCTGAAGACAAGACTCCGATCGCCAGCGCCAAGAACGAAGACGACGGAGCTTTCGAATCTGCGAATCTCTTGACTGTACCAATAAAAGTTTTTACTCACTTACTCACTCAAGCCAAGCACTCCGCCATTATTTAAAAATATGTTTAATATCCTAGATCCAAGGACCCGCTGCGGATATTAAATCAGGTATCAGATATCATGGTGGCAGCCAGGGAAACGTACCTCCCGCTACGTATATCCTGGCATAGCAGAGCTAAGCCCCTGCCATTTTCCTTTAATAATAATATTAATAATAATTGATTTTGGGGGAAAGAAAATGGCGCAGTATCTGTCTCAAACATCGATGGACACCTGAACCGCGCCTAAGAGAAGGTATAAAGGAGGAAGTGAAAGAAGAAAGGAAGAAAGAGGTGTAGCAGTGGAGGGCTCCGGAATAATTTCAACCACCTGGGATCTTTAATGTGCCCTGACATCGCACATCTCACGGGCGCCTTAGCTTTATGCCTGCATAAAAATGCAGCCGCCGCGGTCGGGTTCGAACCCGGGAACTCCGGATCAGTACGCCATTTTCTTTTCGATACTGTTTTCATGACGACTATACGATGCTCTGGTCGGCTTCCATCCGGGTGCTATGGGAGGAATGGGCGCTGACATCTGTATTTGCTGAACATTGGTTTATGCGGAAGTTATTTACCCCTGCCACGTTTACATTTCAAAATTTGCAGAACGCCGAGCTGTTGTAGGCACTAGCCACAAGCAGTGGCTAGGCCGTCTGCGTGGCGGCAGCGCAGCTGCGCTCTAGCGGTAGGCTCGCGGCGGCTGGCACCCGTCTCGGCCGTTTCGTGCTCGTGCCGGGATTCGCCTGGCGGGTATAAAGGTGCCCGGTTGTCTGCTCAACGGTCCGGCTTTCCGCAACTCAACACTAGTAGCATTGGAATAATGAGGAGCCATTAAGAGGCGCACCACTAGTGCCTCGGAGCACGTCGAGCGGTATGGTTGTAAAAGGCAGGAAGCGAAACCTATTAAGATGATACATACCGACGTCCTTTCTTACTGTATTACTGCCCCATGCGTCCCCACATGTAGCAGTAAGCATGGCACCACCATGCGTTGCCAGTATGGCGACCTACATTCCCCCGTGTGGCGGGACCTGTGTAGACAAACCAGTATTTCCATCTAGTGTCTAGCAAGGTCTGTTGATATGTAGAAATAACTGTTACGCTCGATGATTTCATCCCTGCTGCGAAGGCTGAGCGACCAGTGTGTAACTTGAGTGCAGCTTGGTGCGTTTAGGAATCTTTTCTCGAATATAGTAGCACCCTTACCCAGGAACATGGGTCCCAACCTACACAAAGCACGCTGAGAGGCGAGGGCTGAATACCTACAAAACACACTAGCGCCCCAAGAAACGACGGTATACATGGAAGCAGCCACATACTCTAGAGCAGAGGGGCAGAGCAACAGCAACGCGGTAGCGACGGTGATTGATTCGAACTTATGCGAGGCCACCAGCGCATCACTACAAGACTATAAGGTAGCCGAGGTTGAAGAAGCGGCCCTTGCTCTAGCTTCAGCGGTGGGCTATCTGTCTAAACGGTCTCTAACAATTCTTACAGACTCACAAACGGCGTGCCGCAACTACCTATGTGGCAGAATAGGGCACGAAGCGCTCCGCATACCCCGCCCCGGAAACAAGATAACACAACGACAACCAAACAAAGAACCAATTAGGCATAGAATGCCCGGACACACGGGAGTGGCAGGGAACCGAGAGGCGGACAGTACACTTATAACCGAGCATCCAACGTAGGCGACCTCGAGGGGACCGAACCTGTACCCCAAGACTATTCGGCGATACTAAAATACTACAAGGCCGCAGAAAGCGGTATCCGCCACCGCACAACTCTCTAAGCAGCGAGGACTCTGTGGTGTGGAGGCAGCTACAAACGGGCTCAAACCCGAACCTAAACGCTCTCAGCAAAATGTATCCCACACAGTGCCATGAAAAATGCCCCTTGTGCCACGAAACACCCACGCTGTATCACATAACGTGGGCATGCCGGAAGATAGATGTGTTACCCGTTATATCAAACCCGAGTGCGGAGAAATGGGAAGGAGTGCTCTCCAGCGACCGCCAGGTCGAACAAGAAAGTCTGATTCAGCGAGCACAACTGGCAGCAGCATCCAGCGGAGCCCTGGACTAAGGGCAACCGACCATTCTGCAAGAAGATGGACGAAGCCATCTGAAGACCGCAGAAGACCAGCGAATCTAGAGATCAATAAAATTTTTCACTCACTCACTCACTAGCTCGCTCGCTAGCTCACTCACTCACCCTCGTATATAGCTCGTATCGGACAGAAATCCGCCTCAGCTTTGGCGTCAAGATCACGGAGATTGTGGAACGACATTTAACTGAGTTGGACAACAATTGGAGCGAAATGAACCTCAGAACAGGAAAAAGCGCTCATAGCATGCGATCGCAGTCGCCAAAAAACTCTGAAAACGTCCAGATGAGAGCACGCCCAATATTCTACCCAAGCAAATTTCTCAAGCATTCATCCTCTTATCGGCCATCCCGTAGCGAAAAAAGCCTGCGCTAAAGTTGCATTTCGAATACATTGTATTAATTTCGTATTTTACATTTTTGTCCCCATGATTAATTACCATACGAATGGTTTCTAAATATGGTAGGTGTACTATTTCGAACATTCTTACAAATGCATCGACAGTGCAATTTCTGTCCGCTTAGTATATTTACATTGGTTAAAAATCTACTAAAATACAAATCGCGTTCACTTAGAATATAACAAAAATACACTTTAAATACATTAAACATACGCTAAAACATACAATTAATACAGTAAAAATATACTAAAATATACAATAAATAATCTAAAGATATGCTAAAATTATACAATAAATACATTCCACTACATTAAAAATACACTAAAAATATGCGATTAATACATTAAAAATATATTCACTTCGGCTTGCAAAAGATAGGCTAGTCGAATTAACCGTACATTACAGATTAATGTTCTCAATAGCAGAAGTAATGACTGAACTGGTTGTGAGCATCAGGAGACAGACAATCCCAGATGAAAGGCTTTGACATCAAGAAGTCTGTGCCAATGAAATGTCACGTGACGGGACCCGAACGGGTAAGATGTCGCCACGCAGGAAATGCCGACGGAAAGCGACGTCAGCAAACAGGAACTGCTCCGACAAGCGTGATACTTGGTTTGGCTTATATATACCCCCCCCCCCCTCCACCCTCCCCGAGAGGAGATACATTATCTTGCTCGGTGAGGCGCTTTTTGCGCAAAGACTGTGGGCTCCCAAATTGTCGCACAAGCGTGAGTGTGGTCGCGTTCGAATGTGCGGTATATTTAGAACCGAATTGTAAGTCGTAACTAGATTCAGGCTCGGTCAGGATTCGAACTGTCAACCAAAAAACACATGCGCGTCTATGGGATAATAATAATAATAATAATAATAATAATAATAATAATAGTAATAATAATAATAATAAAAATAATAATGGTTTTGAGGGAAAAGAAATGGCCTAGTATCTGTCTGATATATCGTTGGGCACCTGAACCGCGTCATAATGGGATAGAGAAGGGAGTGAAAGAACACAGGAAGAAAGAGGTACCCGTAGTGGAGGGCTCCGGAATAATTTCGAGCACCTAGGGATCTTTAACGTGCACTGACATCGCACAGCACACGGGCGCCTTAGCGTTTTGAGCCGCCGCGGTCGGGTTCAAGCCTTGAAACTCCGGATCAGTAGTCCAGCGCTCTAACCACTGAGCCACCGAAGCGGCTCAATGTATTATGTGGAAAGTACCCTTTCAATACATTGCCAACATTCAAAGGCCATTTCCCGAAACCCGATTTCGAGCACTACATTGTTCTACGGGAGCTAAAAGTGTGCTTCAAATTTGCTGATAAGGAATTTCCGTTGGGTAAAATTGATGTATGCATATGAAGAATTAATTTCATATTTACGATAGTACACTTTTAATACATTGACAACATGGTAAAACCGCATACATATTTTTTCACGGGTTCGAAACGGGCTCGAAAAATGTTTAAGTGACGTATCCGTCGAATTGATTAATTTCATAGTTGCGAAAGTACGCTTTTAGTACATTGACAAGGTGTAATATTTTCCACGTATTCGAAACGTGCTCGAAACATGCTTTAAGAGATGCATACTTCGAACGCATTAATTTTATATTTACGATAGTATACATTTCATATGTTGACAAGTTGCTAAAACCGCATTCATAATTTTTCACGTGTTTGGAACATGTTTGAAGCATGCATGTCTTTTTTTTTGCAAATTTTAAGAATATATTTCGAATACCAAGCATCACATTTCAGGACCCTTTTTACGGCATATTTTTAGTGCATTCATAAACCCAAAATTAGTTTAAAATACATTATAAATATCCCTAAGTATATTCCAATCCAAACGCATTAGTTTTCGCTAAGCGATCCTCAATCAACTGATACGCCTCACTTATTTCGATAAACAGTTTAATTATTCTCCTGTATAATTCAATCTCTCAGCCGAGTGCGCGAATCCGTATTGCATATTAGGCCTCACATCGCTTTACAAGGTTCACGGGACCATCTGGGCGGTAAAACGGTTTATAAGACATGAAGACAAGTACAAAACTACTAACAAACAGGATTGTGATTCCTGCTATAACGTAACTTATTACCGAATTTATGCTTGACGAAAGCCTCAGTATATGGGACCTGCGGTTGTGCTTCTCTGCTTTAATCGTCTACCTCTGGTTGTGGTCATGACTACGGAGTTTGGAGTTAAACGTCAAGCATTCATAGTGTGACAATTCTATAGGACGGGCGAACTGCGCTAAAGATGCGTAAGTTGGTTTTCCGCGTTTAAAATTACCCTTAAGTAGCCGCATAATCTGGAATACTATAGATAGGCTGGATCTGGCTTCACCTACTATAAAATGAAAAAAAAGCATATGTGTGATGCAGCAAAAGAAGTTAACAGTTAGCTTGGCTGATATTGATGTTGGCTATCGGTGCTGATGCTTAAGGCAGATACGTTGTCAGGCCGTCTTGTTTTGATAAGATGGAGTGTTCTCCCAAGAGAAGTAAAGAGGCATTGAACCACTTATCTTCTTTGCGCTATATGTTAAGAATATTTGTTACTCCCAAGCTATTTTTTCAATTCTATTTTGTTATTTGCTCGTAATCAGATCATCAAATTCTGCGCCACTTAAGCGTCATTGCACTTATACGTGGCACAGGCGGTCTTCGATGTTTGGCTGCAGAAAACATTGTCTGAAAGAACACCTGATACATAAGAAAAATATTCTACAAGCACATTTAGGCTGCGATTACTTGCACAGAAAAGAATAGTTTAATTTGCCCACAAAAAGACAATATACGCAACAAGTTCTTCCGACAGAGCTGTGACCCAGCCATGGATTTACCTAAAAAGACAAAGAAAATTATGTAAGATTCAGCGTATCTTCTTTCTTCTGTAAGCATAAAAAATAAAGCAGCTTTTGCTACCATTAGGCGAGCGCAAAATAAAACATTCATATTTTAAAGGTACCAAGTAATCTTAATAATTAGAGCACTAACTGCTTCAGTAGTCAAACGTGAAGGTTATGCAAGGAAACTACCGTAAAAGCGTAATATCTCGAACATTTCTAAATGAAGACAACAATCTTTTAGACATTCTCCATGCAAATAATCTTCAAAATTTGCTCGACGTTTGAAACGATGGCACGCTAGTGTATTCCACATAAAAATGCGATGTATTCTGTTCCCGACTGTTTTCTGTAATTATAGCCTGTTTTTTGTTTTAGCTGTTAAAGTTGCTGTCGCAGTAGTGCGTATATAGTAAAATGTAATATCTTTATCGCTCGTATGACAAGGTACCTAATTTTTAGCCTATTCTTTTTTGACATCATTTCTGGTGTATTGATCGTTTCACAAATTTTTAACACATTTGAAAAAAACAGGTTCTAATTGTTTCCTCCCTATGCCGGTACAAAACCGATATAATGTTGTACGATACTTAGCACCGATTCTCTGAGTGCACTCTACTCTTTTTTCGTTATCAGTTGTCTATTACGGCTTGCATTTATTGGTTTCAAGCATGAAATAAATACCAATGAAAATAATAATAATATTAATAATATTATTGCCACAACATATTGCAATACACACAGACTGAGGCATGTAACGCCAAGAGGGGGCTTGCAGGAGTAAGTCCGGTAACATCGGCGAGCGAAAAGTAAAGGCACTACAAATATCATGATAAGTGTACACGCACTGAAACACAAATTGTGAGGAAACTACACAGTGGAAAAGAAAAAAACGAATCACGTGTTTTCTGAATTATTTGGCCTTAAAATATTCAAATTTTGACACCCGTTTTAAGGTCGTTTTAAGTAGCGCACAATACATGATCATGAAGACTACTAAATATTGTGAAGACATATGCACCTGGTCTTGCTTTGTCGTATCTGGTTGAGCATTTAAGAAGAATGTGGCGCTGACCTTAACGTAGTGTTCTGGCAGCAACTTATTTAGTCTTGAAGGCAGGGTTCCGAAAGTGTCAGAGTATAACACTTTGTTCATATAAATTTTCAAAGGACAGAAGGGCAGAATGTTAGAGTTAACTTGAGGGGGAAAGGAATGTTCATAGGCGGTACTTTTCAACATGCTTTTTAGAAGAACATCTACCTGAACGTGTCACCGTTGCGAATGATAATAATCGAATAACGTTGTTTTGATATTGAGGAAAGTAAAAGTGCAGTTGCTGCCTGAATCTCGGGGGAACTAGAACCGCGTCGGGAGGAAAGGGATGTAGGAAGTAGTGAAGTGCATTTCAGGTTTCGTCTTTCAAGGGGGCGATCAGCTGCTTTAATTTGAGATTGCCGGTCGGCTTTTGATGTTCTAGATTTGGCCGATTAAATAAACTCCATCGCCAGAGGGATTTATGATTAAACGTTGCAATTCTGATTAGCTGACATTGCTGGGCTATCGCTGCGTTGGCTGTAACGAGTGGCGTGGCGTCAACGTACCTTCCTGTCATGTGTAACTGATACCTAAGGGAAGCTTTTGTGACTTGAGACCAAAATATGATGACAGTATTTCAAGTGTGGCATCAATGACGATGCCATTTGCATCGTGCCCCGCCCACGGGTGGCTGTCACTCCAGCTTTTTAGGTGGTGCCTAGGAGTAATTTATATAGGTAGCAGCGTTAACTGGCACACCTGTTGGTGTAAATCAGTTGAGAGATGGATGCACCAGGTAGGCTTTACTATTTTATTGCGCCTTGGTCTTTGCCGTGACACTGGGAGTAGCCCATCTGTCAAAAGAAAACCTGAACGATGCCATTGCATCAGTGTCAAGTTAAACCATTCTGCTATTTGAAAATGAACTATTCGAATGTTCGTAAATAGGCGAATTTGCAACCAGTGGCCATTTTATCATGTGGTCTTGAGAGAAGACCTTCTGAAAGAGGGGAGATGGGGCGCGTACAATGCTCATTCAGTTTTTATTTGTCAGGGCAAACACTAGTGACCCTATGTGGGAAGTGCTTCGTAATGTTCAGCGTGTCACTGTGGCTACGAATAGTGAAGAATACGGTAGCTGCGACGAAGGATTACGTTCACGACTGCTCTCTACGTACTAGTAACAGAGCTATATTTTACGTTTACTCGGGTAGTAAACTGCTCCCGGGGGCTACAGATTGGTGTTAAAAATGTAGCACTTTAAGCACGACGGCAGAATGTAACCTATGGATACAGGGCTAAATGCAAGGAAGCAACCACTGTTCCCCTGAGTTTAATGTTACCTTTCGCGCTGATCAGTACATAGCTGCATATAACACCATAAAAATCATGCCCCGCATTGCTAGAAAGCTACGCTGTCGGAATCCTTACAGCTGTGTCATGGTGATAATTGTGCATGGTGATAATTGTCGGGAGAGGGATGAGGTGGAGGGTAGAGCCGACGCTCGGCTTTGCAGGCCTGCGTCTGTTCACTGAATGAATGCATGCACGCCCGTGAGAACGCTAGACCGTGGGAAACCAAGAACCCAATAAATCTCGAAACGTGATGAGTGAGAGCTAGCGCTCTTAAAACCAGTACACGTGCGAAAGCATATGTTTACACTAGTTGGCTCATGGTTTTGCTTTGCGGGGTCGTCGGCACGTATGGCGGCGGTGTTAGACTAAGGTTAATCTCTGATCGAGGTTAAGCTGATCTGATATGTTCGCGCCTAGCAAAGCGGATGTGTTCATGCCGCCGCAGCAAAACCCATTGCTCCACCGTCAAGGTCACAGACGCCACAGGATACTCGGGCGGGTTTGCACCCCGCGAAACAAAGATTTCGGCGTCAAAATACATTGCGTAATCGAATTACCGACACGAACTTCGGTGTATAAGAACAATCATCGGCTATAAATTCTTTCAGGCGATGGGTGAAGCTGAAGCCCTAACACGAAAGCAGGCATCGCGACCTTTACGGCCATGAGTGAAGCCGTAGCATCAAAGCAGGTATTGCTGTAAAAGACACAGAGGCACGATGCTGCCGCAGGTCGTTGATATCCCAGGAAACACGCTTAGGAGCACTTCATTTGTGTCCGATTGTTTCAAAAACGCCGGAAAAAATATAAAACAGCGAGCAACAATTTTACTTCTCAGCAACCTGCAATGAATCATTAAGCAAAGTCTCACCTTCAACATTCGCTCAAGAGCATATGAACCAGTCTTCACGTCTGACACCATGGTTTCAGACACACGTTCATTTTGAAGTCGCGTGGAAATATAATTCAGAACAGGCTGTCTTACTTTTTAGACGACGCCACAACCTCGGCGTGAGGCAGGTTAGGGACTGTAAAAGGATAATAATAATAATATTGTTTTTTTGATGAAAGGAAATGGCGCAGTATCTGTCTCATATATCGTTGGGCACCTAAACCGCGCCGTAAGGGAAGGAATAAAGGAGGGAGTGAAAGAAGAAAAGAAGAAGACGTGCCGTAATGGAGGGCTCCGGAATAATTTAGACCACCCGGGGATCTTCAACGTGCACTGAAATCGCACCAGCAGACGGGCGCCTTAGCGTTTTTCCACCATAAAAACGCAGCCGCCGCGGTCGGGTTAATAAAAATGAAGATGAAAATTAGTTTTTAAAGAAAGGAAATGGCGCTTTATTTCCTCATATATCGGCGAACATCTGAACAGCGCTGTGAGGGAGGGGATAAAGGAGGTAGTGAAAGCTGAAAGGAAGAAAGAGGTGCCGTAGGAGAGGGCTCTGGCATAGTTTCGACCGCCTGGGAATCTTTAACGTGCACTGACATCAGATAGGACACGGGCGCCTTAGCGTTTAATATTATTACTAATAATAATTGGTTTTTAAGGAAATGAAATGCGCAGAATCTGTCCCTTATATCGTTGGACACCTGAACCACTCCACAAGAGAAGGAATAAAGGCGGGAGTGAAAGAAGGAAGGAAAAGATAGGTGCCGTAGTAGTGGGCTCAGGAATAATTTCTAAAACTTGGGGATCTTTAAAGTACACTGACATCGCACACCACACGGGCGCCTTAGTGTTCTGGCTCTATAAAAACGCAGCTGCCGCTTTTTTGTGGAGGAGAAACGCTATGGCGCCCGTGTGCTGTGCGATGTCAGTGCACGTTGCGCCTCCATCGAAACAAAGCCGCTGCGGCCGGGTTCGAACCCGGGAACTCCGTATCAGTAGCCGAGCGCCCTAACCGCTGAGCCACCACGTAAATTCTAAATTGGTTTTTGTGGAAAGGAAATGGCGCAGAATCCCTCTCACATCTGGGCGACACCTGAACCACGCCGTAAGAGAAGGGATAAAGGAAGGGCTGAATAAAGAATGAACAAAAGAGGTGCCGTGGTGGCGGGCTCTGAAAAAATTACGACCACATTGGCATCTAACGTGCAGTGATATCGGCAGCACACTGGCGCCATTGCGTTTCGCATCCATATGCAGGTTAAAATGGAAGAAACAGGTTAGGAAGGTGGAAGTGGTTGTGAAAACATTAATGGACACACGGGAGCTTAGGACAGGCAGGTCTTTGACCCCCCCCCCCCCCGGGCCCCTCTGCACCAAAACGTTAATGTCCCAGTATCATGACGCCGTCGGGGCGGCCGTTGCGATGGCTTGCTTGGCCGGGTCCTCTGAGCGCAGTAGGGTGTCCCAAGCCTCCCAAGTTGCTTAAGGTGCTCCCGGCCCCGCGGTGGAGGATCCGTCGGGCGGAAGAAGATATGATGTATTAGTAAGTGGTTTTAATATTATAATAAAAAAGTAAGGAAAATATTTTTCTAGCCCCGGCATCTGCCATCGATACTGAGGCACCTTAGCTGGGGCAGCGGAAGTAAAGGATAGCAGGCAGAATGGAGAAATGAAATGAAAGAGGTGAAGTGACAGAGAGGATGGCAAAAAGAGGTGTTCGAGAGTGGCTTTGGGGTTTGGGGTAGTGGCAGAGGGTAGAGGAGGGGTTTGTGTGGATTTGGTGATAGCGCGAGAGTGTATAAAGAGAGGGTAATAATGTTAGGTTTTTGGAGAAAGCAAATGGCGCATTATCTGTCTCATATATCGTTGAACACCTGAACCGCGCCGGAATGGAACGGATAAAGGAGGCGGTAAAAGAAAAATGGAAGGGAGTGGTGCCGTATTAAAGGGCTCCGAGATAATTTCGACCACCTGCGGTTCTTCAATGTGCACTGACATCCAACAGCACACGTTACAGATCCCCAGGTGGTGAAAATTATTTCGCGGGGTTAGGTACATGTTTGGAGCCGCCTCCAAAGTGTGTGATGGTAATTGTCGAGGGAGGGATGAGGTGGAAGGTAAGGACGACTCGCGGCTTTGCAGGCCTGCGTCTGTTCACTGAATGAATGCAAGCGCTCCCGTGAAACTCTACACCGTGAGAACCCTAGAACCTACTACGTGTCGAAACGTGATGAGTCAGAGCTAAGGCACTTAAAACCAGTACACGTGCGAAAGCATATGCTTACCCTAGCTGGCTCATGGTTTTGCTTTTCGGGGTCGTCGGCACGTATGGCGGCGGTGTTAGACTAAGGTTGAGCTCTGATCGAGGTTAAGCGGATATGACATGTTCGCGCAGGAGATCGAAGTTGATGTAGCCGACTGTGTGCATCAGTTGAACTTCGGCCAAACGCCCGCCGTGGGTACGTGCCACTAAGCCTCAGGTCATCATCTTCATAATGTGGCGAGATCGGCTGGGGCGATAGCATAGTGCTCCCATGCAGTGCCCAGCGAAGCTGATATGTTCATGCCGCAGCAGCAAAACGCATTGCTGAACTGTCAAGGTCACAGACGCTACAGGATTCTTGGGCGGGTTTGCACCCCGCGAAACAATGCTTTCGGCGTCAAAATACATTGCGTAATCGAATTACCGACACGAACTATGGCGTATAAAGAACAATAATCTGCTATAAATTCTTTCAGGCTATGGGTGAAGCCCTAACACGAAAGCAGGTATCCCGTTCTTTACAGCCATGGGTGAAGCCGTAGCAGGAAAGACTATATTGCTGTAAGAGCCACAGAGGCACGGTGGTTGATATTCCACGAAAAACGCTTAGGAACAATCTATTTGTGTCCGATTGTATCAAAAACGCCCGAAAAATATCTTGCCGTACTAAAACAGCGTTAAGCAAAGTCTCACATTCAACATTCACTCAAGAGCTTATGAACCAGTCTTCACATCTGACGCCATGGTTCCAGACACACGTTCACTTCGCAGTCACGTGGAAATATGATTCATGAGAAAAGGTTGTCTCACTTCTCAGTGGAAACCTCAAACTCAGCCTGAGGTAGGTTAGGAATTTCAAATAGAAAATGAAAATTAATTTTGGGGGAAAAATGGCGCTTTATTTGTCTCTTATATCGGAGAACACCTGAACCGCACTGCAAAAGAAGGGATAAAGGAGGGAGTGAAAGCAGAAAGCAAGAAAGCGGTGCCGTAGGAGAGGACTGTGGCATAATTTCGACCGCCTGGTGATCTTTAACGTGCACTGACATCGTATAGCACACGGGCGCCTTAGTGTTTTCGCTATATGTTGTTTGTCTTACCCGCCTCACGCAATACTCCAGTTGGAGCCTGTGAGGTATGTGATATAAATAAATAAATAAATAAATAAATAAATAAATAAATAAATAATAATTGGTTTTAGGCAAAGGAAATGGCGCCGTATCTCTCTCTTATATCGTTGGACACCTGAACCGCGCCGTAAGATAAGAGATAAATGAGGTTGTGAAAGAAGAAAGGAAGAGATAGGTGCCGTAGTGGAGGGCTCCGGAATAATTTCGACCTACTGGGGATCTTTAACGTGCACTGACATCGCACTGCACACGGGCGCCTTTGAGTTTTGCCTCCATGTAAACGCAGCTGCCGCGTTTTTATGGAGGAAAAACGTTACGGCGCCCGTGTGCTATGCGATGTCAGTGCTCGTTTCGCCTACATCGAAACTCAGTCGCTCCGGTCGGTTTCGGACCAAGGTACTACGGATCACTAGCCGACCGCCCTAACCGCTGAGCCACGCGTAGATATATAATAATAATAATTGGTTTTGGGGGAAAGGAAATGGCGCAGTATCTGTCTCATATATCGTTGGACACCTGAACCGCGCCGTAAGGGAAGGGATAAAGGAGGGAGTGAAAGAAGAAAGGAAGGAGCAGGTGCCGTAGTGGAGGGCTCCGGAATAATTTTGACCACCTGGGCATCTTTAACGTGCACTGACATCGCACAGCACACGGGCGCCTTAGCGTTTTTCCTCCATAAAAACGCAGCCGCCGCGGTCGGGTTCGAACCAGGGAACTCCGGATCAGTAGTCGAGCGCCCTAACCACTGAGCCACCGCGGCGGGTAGATCCTAAATCGCCGCGTAGATCCTAAATTGGTTTTTGGGTAAACGAAATGGCGCAGTATGTCACATCTCGGCGACACCTGAACGACGCCCTAAAATAAGGGATAAAGGAGGGATTGATAGAAGAAGGGAAGAAAGAGATACCGTAGTGGAGTGTTCCGAAAAAAATTTCGACCACATTGGGATCTAACGTGCACAGATATCGCCAGCACACTGGCGCCGTTGCGTTTCGCCTCCATGCAGCTTAGGAAGGAAGAAACAGGTTAGGAAGGTGATGGTGGTTGTGAAAACATTAATGGACACACGGGAGCTTAGGACATGCAGGTCTTTGGCCGCCCCCTTCCTTCCGGGCCCCACTACACCCAAACGTTAATGTCCAAGTATCATGACGCCGGCAGGCCGGCCTGTGTCGATGGTTTGCTTGGTCGGGTCCTCTGAGCACCTGAGCTAGGGCAGCGGAAATAAAGGATAGCAGGCAGAATGGAGAAACGAAATGAAAGACGTGAAGGGACAGAAAGAGAGGATGGCAAAAGGATATGTTCGAGAGTGGCTTTGGGGTTTGCGGTAGTGGCTGAGGATACAGGAGGGGTTTGTGTGGATTTGGTGACAGCGCGAGAGTATATTGCCGCGAATATTTGCAGTGTTTGTTCGTTTTTCAAATCTGCCGCCACACCACTTTATCGCTTTGTTTGCGACGAAAGAGGCGACTACATTTATATCGATTGATCGCAGCCAGGCAGAGCTGATTCTACGTTGTTCCGGAATGTTCTAGTAACTTTGCACGCTTTATCTCCAAAGTTCGCTATCAGCTTTATATTGAGCACGGCCGATAGCGGCAGGCATTCTGTTGGACGACCGCCGAGCGCGCTTGTCGCTTTGCCGCCGCCGAGTTATTCAGTCAATTGTGGCCGCAAGTCAGCCCAATAAACAGTTTTCTTTTAGAAGTTTTGTCCGTCTTCATTGCTCCTTCGGCGGCCGTCACCGTTACTACCTGACATCTGGTGGAGGTGCTGCGTAGCCTTCCATGTTCCGGACGCCCCCTTCAAGTCGTGACGCCAGCCCTCAGCGCTTCGCACTCCAGGACGAGCCAGCAGATCAGCGAGCCAGCCAACGTCTCCAGGGAGATGAGCCTGAGTTTGGGACCCTGGCGGACCGCACCAGGCAGAGAAAACACGCTACTACGAGCGCCGCAACCTCGCCCAAGATGTCGATACCGATCATACTGCAGCAGCCGCGGGTGCAGCCAACTTTCAATGGATCCCTACGCCAAGATCCGAAGAATCGTTGGACCAATTTGAGCGCGTGGCATCATTCAACAAGTGGGATGATGCGGTAAAAATTGCACAAGTCTTTCTCATTCAAGGGCTCCGCACTCGTGGTATAAAAACCACGAGTCTTTCCTAACGACGTGGGAGCTATTTAAGAAGGAACTCTTGAAGATATTCACGGCTGTCGTGAGGAAAGAAAGAGCCAAACGACTCCTCGAGTCCAGGATCCAGCTTCCGAATGAGCCCGTCCGTGGTTACGTCGAGGAGATGAAGCGCCTATTTCGCCGCGCTGACCCCCAGATGACCGAGGAAAAGTTCACTTTTTAGTGCGCGGCGTAAAGGAACAGCTGTTTGGCAGCCTCGTCCGCCAGCCGCAAAAACAGTCGAGGAATTCATGCAAGAAGCCTGCACGGTCGAAAAGACCCTCGACGTCCAAGCGCGGCAGTACAACCGCCCTTCCTCAGTCTGCGCAATGTGTCCGGACACGACGACCACCAGCAGCGACAACTTGCGGGAAGTGATCCGCGAAATCGTCCGCGATGAGCTACGCCGATTACTGCCATCCTCCCCCCAGCCACAAGCAGTGACTCTCAAGGATGTGGTACGGGAAGAAGTGCAACAAGCACTTGGCACCCCGACGGCCACTGAACCTCAGGCTATGACCTACGCCGCTGCAGTACGCACTCCTCAGCCCCAGCGACAACCCCCTATATCCTGTCCGACATGAACAACTTGTTCCCGAACGCCGCCACCCTGCCCCCGCTCGCCCAGCCTAGGACCGACGCTCAAGCCCCAGGAAATGTGACGCCTGGAGGACTTCCGACAACCAGCCGTTGTGCTTCCATTGCGGTGAGGCCGGCCATATTCTTCGTCACTGCCCGTAGCGCCGTATCAGTCTTCGAGGATTTGCCATTAATGCCCCACGACCACGCTTCGGCGAACGTCCGTAGGAAATCGACGAGTACCTGCGTCGAGAGGAGTACACGCCGATCCGCCTTTCCCGCTCACCATCGCGGTCAACCTCGCGCTTAGCGTCGCCACGCCGCAGCTACGCAGTGGCGGTACAAGGACGGTCTCCCAGCCCCCGTAGGGAAACTAAAGACAGCAATCTCTGTAGGTGAGATTGCTCACGAGCGAAACGCCAATTTCCTCCACCGACCACGTCACATGAAGACGCTGCAACCGCGACGCCGCATGAAGAACCTACACTCGCTGCACCGACGCCGCATAAAATGACAACCCCGAGCACGACGCAAACTGCCTTCAAAACGAAGCCACCACCCAGGAAAGTTTCGACCACACGCCCGACCCGCGATTCGCATACGCGACGAAGCCGTGACCCGATGCCGAGAGCGACAGGCAATGCAAGAGCCAGGACCTCCGACTTAGAAGTGACTATCGACGGCCGGAAGGTTACCGCTCTAGTCGACACAGGAGCCGATTACTCGGTGATGAATGGAACATTCGCTGCGCAGCTGAGAAAAGTCACAACGGCTTGGGACGGCCCACAAATTCGCACCGCAGGGGGCCTCCTCATTACGCCATCAGGACGATGCACAGCGCGAGTGACTGTCAAAGGGCATACCTATCCTGCCACCTTTGTTGTGCTACCGCAATGCTCCCGCGAAGTTATCTTGGGTATGGATTTCGTTTATGAGCATCAGACGATCATCGACCTCCGATTCAAGCAGATCACGCTTTCGACGCACAAAGCCATCGCTTCGATGAAAACTGGGGGAATTCACGTTGCCCTGAGTATCCTGGAGGAAGAAGTTGACGTCCCACCCCGTTCAAGCGTTATCTTGACAGTAGGCCTGTGTGCTGTGCGATGTCAGTGCACGTTAAAGATCCACAGGTGGTCGAAATTATCCCGGGGCCCTCCACTATGGCACCTCATATCCCTTTCTTCTTTTACTCCCTCCTTTATCCATTCCCTTACGGCGCGGTTCAAGTGTTCAACGACATTTGAGAGAGATACTCCTGGTGAGGAAAAAGTTAAATCCAAGGCAGAGCGGCATTGGCTCCGAACAAACGTAGGCAATCCGGAATTGTTGCAAATCAAGTTGTTGTCAGAAGCCCAATCAAATAGTCTAGAACCGAAGCTGTCTGTTTTAAACCCCCACGTCACATGGTGCGAATTGAAGTCTTCAAGTAATAGAACCTGAGATCGGCTACTAGACATGAGTGAGTCAAGGGGCCGAGTGTCACGCACACCAGACGGGAAATATGCATTAGCTACCGTAAAGGGCTGTTGACCTGGGACGCTGAGTTCAACCGCAAGGATTTCACATTCATTGTCCGCATATTGGAAAGAAATGCATACCCTGTGGCAAAACTTTGTAGAGATGAGCACTAGCAACCCTCCTCCTCGTGATGACCGGTCAAGCCGGAACGGACGGTAATTCTTGAGATGATAATTGAAATTTGAAGTTAGCCATGTTTCCTGTAAAGCAACTAAATCTAGTAGAAGCTGATTGCATAGGCGATTTAAATCTGTTGAAGCTGAGAATATAGATCGACAATTCCACTGTAGTACACTTAAGAACCCTATCTTGGTGGGAGTGCCGCAGCCGCGACTGCCTTCTCTAGAATCCTGGTCTTAGCATTTTGACTTGCGTCACTTTTCTTTGCCTTTGACTGGGTGCATGATGGGCCTGCAATATTCAGAGAAGACCCACTTCGTTTCTGGGCGCGGAGATCAGACTCCATATCCATAAAGTCCATAGAGGATGCGTCCATAACGCTGGTCGAAGGAGAGGCCTGAGAGGTCTTTTGTTGCTCACATTGTTTTTGGCCCTGTGGAGCGGAATCGATTACTGCAGAAGGAGGGGTAGCTTGCGAAGCCAAAGAAGACAAGAGCGGAGCGGTGGACGCCTGCAGAAGATTGGTCATCTGAGCAGCTATGACCTGCGAAATGCACGTGGACACGGTTTCCATAATGCGATCCATTGCATTTGCCACAGCTCTCTCAACTGCCGTTGTAATAGCCTGGGACCAACTAGAATCCATTATGGGTGGGCATTTGGCGGCCACACTAGAGCAGCCTGAGGCTCTCTGCTTGACTGCGGCAAAAGCCTCTCTCCGCGTGCATCTGCGCTTGTCTATAACCTCGAGTACCTGAA
This sequence comes from Amblyomma americanum, assembly GCA_030143305.2. Lineage (NCBI taxonomy): Eukaryota > Metazoa > Arthropoda > Arachnida > Ixodida > Ixodidae > Amblyomma > Amblyomma americanum. The sequence continues at coordinate 214,731 of JARKHS020027535.1, forward strand.
CTTCTTGTGCTCGTGCAGGAAAGTCAGGTGAATCAGCAGGGTGAGCACCGTTACACAAACGACATTTCTCTTGCTGTTCAGGACATTCCTCTCTGCAATGACGTTTCCCACAGGCACAGCAGCGTAAGGCCGATTTGCAGGCTTTGCCGCTGTGGCCAAATCGCCAGCAGTTTGGACACTGAAGGGGCCGAGAGTTAAAGGCATCTGCTCGAAAAACCAATGGCCACACCTTAATCTCTGACGGGAAAATTATTCCTGCAAATGTGGCAATGACGGACTCCGTAGGAATTTTTACTCCGTCAACCATCCTGCTGCATCGATGGACAGCAATCACTCCTGCAGGCGAGAGGTTCTCAAGCGTTTCCACAGGGCTCAATCAAGAGTCGACGCCCTTGGAACATTCTAAATGAGGCGGAATGAATGCGATCACCGGGTGGTTGGCGAAGGTCGTACACTTTAGCAGGTCTTCAATACAGTCTTTATCCGGCGACCTGCACAAAATACCACCCCTGCTGAACTGCCGGAGATCGGTGATGTACATAAAGTGCTTCGATGTGGACTGAAGGGCCGCCTGCACTGCCTCCGGGTTGTTCATTGGATAGCGCCACCAACAGAAGGCACTAAAGCGACCGCAATGCTCGAAACACCACTGCGGAAAAAGAGATCAATTGAGAGCTGCTCTTGAGGAAGAGATGCCGACCAAGGGGAAAACCCCTGGCCGGGAGAAGAAGTAGACATTAAGTTCTCGTCCCGCGCCCGATCACCCCTGAACAGGAGCAAGCAGGAACAGACAAAAAGGAGAATTTAGGAAGCTAGCGCAACACCGCCAGGTACTTAGCCGCTGCCCCGAAGCCTGGGTTGATGGGCCACGTCACACCTCCTCTTCTTCTTCTTTACCTCGTTTTTTTGGTTAAAAAACAAGGTAACTCCGGCCAAACGCCTTTTTTGGCGTTTGGCCGGAGTTAAACTGATGCACACAGTCGTCTTCATCAACTTCGATCTGCTGCGCGAACATATCATATTCGCTTAACCTCGATCAGAGCTCAACCTTAGTCTAACACCAACCCCGCAAAGCAAAACACGACCCCGCAAAGCACAACCATGAGCCAACTAGCGCTAACATATGCTTTCGCACGTGCACTGGTTTTAAGTGCCTTAGCTCTCACTCATCATGCTTCGACATTTAGTGGGTGTTAAGGTTCTCACGGTCTAGATTTCTCACGGCAAAGCCGAGAGTCGTCCCTACCTTCCACCTCATCCCTCCCTCGACAATTACAATCACACACTTTGGAGGCGGCTCCAAACATGTACCTTACCCTCCGGAATAATTTCGACCACCTGGGGATCTTTAACGTGTGCTGTTGGATGTCAGTGCACATTAAAGAAACCCTGGTGGTCGAAATTATCCTGGAGCCCTCCAATACGGCACCTCTCCCTTCCAATTTTCTTTTACTCCCTCCTTTATCCGTTCCGGCGCGGTTGGTGGTGTAAACTTTATTACATAAAGGCGAGTTTAGGACACGCAGGTCCTTGCGCCTCCGCACTGCCCCAGTGCACTCAAACGTTCATGTCCCGGAGGCTCATGACGCTGGCAGCCCGGCCTGTGGCGATCGATGGCTTGCTTGGCCGGGTCCTCAGGGCGCAATAGGGTCTCCCAAGCCTCCCAAGTGGTAATGTGCTCCAGGCCCCGCGTGGGAGGATCCGCCGGGAAGAGGAAAAGGAAATGATCGAGAGTGGCTTTGGGGTGGTGGCAGAGGGTACAGTAGGAGTTTGTGTGGACTTGGTGAAAGCGCGACGCGTATATAAGGGGAGGGTAAGGTACGTGTTTGGAGCTGCCTCCAAAGTGTCTGATGATAATTGTCGAGGGAGTAATGGGGTGGGGGGTACAGCCGACGCTCGGCTTTGCAGGCCTGCGTCAGTTCACTGAAGGAATGCATGCGCTCTCGTGAGAACCCCAGATCGGAGGCCGCCTGTGCGCGGTTGAGAGAACCTCGGGCTAAACCGTTGGCAGCCTCGTTTCCGCGATTCCAGGAGTGGGCAGGCACCCATATGAGCTCCATGTGGCGGGGCGGGTGTGCGGCGAGGGAGTTCAATATGCGAAATGCAGGGACGTGAACTCTCCCGCTGGCGAAATTTAGTATGGCAGTTTTAGAGTGCGATAGTATATACCGGGCCTCCGTGCGCGCGATGGCTAGGGCAATAGCGGCCTCTTCAGCCTCCTCTGAAGCGGCAGTGGGGGATATGTGACGGGTAGCAATCGGTTGTAGGGAGGGGTTCGTCAATGGCTACAACCGCGTCCTCGCCTGTGCATGCGGCATCCACCCAAACGGCATCCGGTTCCATGCCCTATTTTTTGTGGAGCGCCCGTGCGCGAGCTCTGCGGCGGGGTTCGTGGAAGGTGGGATGCATGTTTTTAGGGAGAGGTTTAATAAGTAGTTCGCGGGGAATGTGGTGGGGGACCGGGAGCTGTGTGGGATCCGTGGCTGGTATCCTGATGCCGAGGGTGTGTAGGATGTGTCTGCCAGGCGTGGTTCTCGCGAGACGCATGTATTGTCTGTCGGTGGGCCTCGATAAGCTCACCTATCGTGTTGTGTAGGCCTAGCTGGAGGAGTTTTTCGGTTAAGGTATTTAGGGGTAGGTGTAGTGCTGTCTTAAATGCTGTTCGGATCATGGCATCCAGGGTGTAGATTTCTGTGGCCTGGAGTTTCAGGTAGGGGAGCGTGAAGAGAAAGCGGCTGAGGACGAAGGCATGAATGACACGACATAGCTCATGCTCCTTCATGCCCCGGTGGTGTCCACAAACTCGGCGGATTAGGTGGGATATCGACACCGCCGTCTGCTTGAGTTTCTGGATGGTGAGTGTTTTTCTTGTTGTTCTGGATGTGGAGGCCCAGTACCCGGAGAGTGTATACCTCCGGGATGTACTGGTTTTCCAGTTTCACGGTTATGGGGGCTGTGGGGCAGTTTCGGGTTGTGATGCGGAGTATGAGGAGCTCCGACTTCTCCGGACAGCATGAGAGTCCGGTACTCCGCCCATGTGTTTGGGTGAGGGTAGCTGCCGACTGCAGAGTACTCTATGTCTCCATCACTGCCATGGGTGGTCCATAGAGTGATATCATCAGCATAGAGTGTATGCCGAAGGTGAAGGATAGTTTGTAGCTTCCGGGCAAGAGGGATGAGTGTGATATTGAAGAGGAAAGGGAAGAGGACAGATCCCTGGGGGGTGCCAACCCCACTAAGGGTGTATGGATGGGATGTGTGGGGAATGAAGTGAATTTCGGCCGTGCGGTTAGTAAGGAATGCTTGAATATAGGTGTACATACGTTCACCTATGTTCAAGCGGGAGAGCGCCGCCATGATCGCTTTATGGTCTAGGCGATCAAAGGCCTTGGAGAGAACCTAGGCAAGGACAGCTTTTGTGTGGTCCGGTATGAGGGGTCAAAATATCCTGTGTGAGCTGGAGCATGGCGTCCTGGGCCGACAGGTGAGGACGGAAGCCCACCATGCTGTGCGGATAGAGGTCTTGCTCCGTCATGTGTTGGGTGAGTCGGGCGAGTGCGACATGCTCCAATAGCTTGCCCAGACATGATGTTAGTGAGATGGGACGAAGATTTGCAGGTGTAATTGGTTTGTGGGGCTGGGGTATAAATAAGATTTTTGCGTGACGCCAGGATTGCGGAAGGGTGCCCTCCTGCCAGCATTTGTTGAAACACCCCGTGAGCTGGGCAATCAACTGATGTCCAAATTGCGGAGCATGCTATATGAGATACGGTCAACTCCTGGAGTTGAGTTAGAGCGGAGTCAGGAAGGCCGCTCTGACTTCTGCTTCCGTAATCTCCGCGTCGAGATTGGCATTCGGGGTGCCGGCACAGGGGGGCAGGTGGTTCGAGGTACCGGGAATTGTATGTGTGTTCCTAAGTATGTCGTTGAGTGCGTCGGGAGAAAGGTCGGTCCTGTGTATAAGGCGTCTGACGTGGTGTTGTGTGGCTGTTTTGGATTTCATGGGGTCAATTATGTGACAGAGGAGTTAATAATAATAATAATTGGTTTTTTGGGGAAGGAAATGGCGAAGTATCTGTCTCATATATCGTTGGACACCTGAACTGCGCCGTAAGGGAAGGGTAAAGGAGGGAGTCAAAGAAGAAAGGAAGAGAGAGGTGCCGTAGTGGAGGGCTCCGGAATAATTTCGACCACCTGGGGATCTTTAACGTGCACTGACATCGCACAGCACACGGGCGCCTTAGCGTTTTTCCTCCATAAAAACGATGCCGCCGCGGTCGGGTTTGAACCCGGGAACTCCGGATCAGTAGTCGAGCGCCCTAACCACTGAGCCACCGCGGCGGGGCACGGAGGAGTTGCCAACTGCGTTTGGAGGACAGATTGCCAGCCATACGGTCACAAATCTGTCCCCAGTTGGATCGGGAGAGCTCCTCAGAGTGCTCAGTAATTTGTGTTTGCAGTGCGGCTAGCCTCTTTTTAAGGGTCCGATTGAGCGTTTGCCCTTTCCAGCGCTCTGGGATGCTATGGTGGGCCTCCCATAGGTGGGCCAGGCGAGTGTCGAGGGTGGGTGTACCTGGTGTGGTGTCAAGCGTTCGAGTATGTGCGGAGACTTCGTTCATGAGTGATGCCACCCACTGGTGGATGTCTGTAATTGGGGCGTCAGGAAGGGCCGCCCGTGCGGCGCGGACCGCATCCCAGTTGGTGAGTTTGTGTGTTAGGTGAAGGGTCGTTCTTTGTTTGTATGGTACTGTAACGGAGAGGATGTAATGATCACTCCCTATTGTGTGATGTGTTGTGTTCCACGTAATAACCGCTAGGTTGCGGCTCAGTGTCAAGTCCGGGCTGGTGCCCGCACTGACACTGTTGCTAATTCTCGTGGGAGTGTTAAAGTTGTTGTGTATTGTGAGGCGGAGCTGTTGTACCAAGGACCAGAGTCGCCTTGCTCGTCCCGTGGTGGTGCGGTAGCCCAAGTCAGTATGCTGCCTGTTGAAGTCCCCTCCGATAATCAATGGATGCTTGCCTGCAATACGATGGAGATCGCGCAGTAACGTTTCCAATGAAGCCATAGAATGAGACGGTGTGTGATAAATATTTGCAATAAAAATAGATGGTGTGGGGTGTGCATCTAGTATGATTTCTGTATATCACGCAGGGCGTCTCGGAGGTGATCTGATGCGTTTCGTGTGTAATGAAGCGATGTATGAGTGTGGAAGCCCTGGGTGTATTCGTTGCGTCCTAGTGAGCGGATGTGTAGCTGGGAAGTGTTGCAGGGGCATGTGCGTCCTGAAGGAGGAGGATCTGGGGCGTGGGAAGCGTGGGGAGGAGGAGTTGGAGGGGTGCGCGTTTGCCCCGGAAGCGGCGGCAGTTCCATTGCAGAATTGATAAGGAATTAGGTGGTCGCCCCGCCATGCTGTGGCTTGGGTGGAGTGAGGGTAGGTGGGTTGGGTAGGGGATTCTGTGGGGCAGGTGGGCGGGATTGATGGGGGGATTGGGTAGGTGCAGCGAGGGAAGGACCTGCTCTATTGTTTGGAGGCGGGTGTCGTACCGTGCGAGGCTCATCTCAATGGTATGCACCATGCGCGTAAATGCCGCTTCAATTTGTTGCTCGAAGCGTTGGGACAGGTGGTCGACGAGGTGATTAAATTTTGCCTCTAGACGCGTGCGCATTTCGGCGAGTTTAGCGTCCATGCGGGTCTCTAGGAATTGAAGGTCAGTTTGGGTGACAGGTGGTTGCTCTGTTGTGCGTTTTTTCATGGGTGGGGGTGACGGGGGGGTTTGGGAGTCCGATTGTTCTATGTTTTCAGTGGGTGTTTGAGGTAGCAGTGTGGGTTGCGTGGGAGGGACTATTGGCGGAAGCGGTAGAGGGGTAGAGCTGGGGGTCTTGATGAGAGAGGTAAGACGACTAACCTCCTCTCGCAGGGCCTGTAGCTCCCGGCCACGAGGTTCACATGTGTGGGCGGGGGGTTGAGGGCTTCCTGGTAGCTTTGAGCCTGTTGCCTTCTACTCTGTCTGCCCAGGAAAGTTGTGGAGGCTGTTGGTCCTGGCGACGACGAGACGATAAGCCAGACTTGCTAGAGCGACGAACGCTGGCGCGGTCCGCGTCTCGCTCCGGTGTGCGGGATGTATGCGGTTGCGGTGAGCGCCGTCCCCTCGCTTTGCGACTTTTAGTACCCGTCATGTTGGTCGCCTCCACAGAGTATGCAGGCTGGGGTGCATGTCGGAGTGTCCTCTCGGGGGTGCGGTATACCGCATCTTGAACAGTTGTGCGTACGCTGAACGGTACACACATCCGCGCGATGTCCTGGTTTTCTACAGTTTGTGCAAGCATCCAGGTGTCCTCTATATAAAGTGCAGTTATGGAGTCCGCCTCCGTTGGAGATGGTTCGGGGCACAGGACCTGCCCGAAAGGTGATGAGGATCGAACGGGTCTGTCCCATGCGGCGTGCATTAATGATGGGGACGCCAGGGTTGCCCGTGATGAGGTCTTCAATAATCTGTGCTGGGGTTTCTTCCCAGTAGGCGTTAGTGATTACTCCTCTTACTGCACCATCCGGAGGGGCAATGTAGGCGGTGACGGTGTAGGCTTGGGTTCGAATTGAGATTTGTTTGATGGCGACCAGGCGTAGCGCGTCGGCTTGATGCTGGGTACTCATCGTGCAGGTGTTGTTTAGGGGGTGGATACGCAAGTTGGTGGCGTCCGGGACTTGGAGGTCCTTGGCTGCAGTTATGAGGGCCAGGCGAAGCTGGCGTGGTTGAAGGTCGTTTAAGTCCCCCTGTCATATGTATTAAGGAGCCTAAATAAAATTTTAAAGGAAAAAGGAAAAAGAACCCAAGGTGGTCGAAATTATCACAGAGCCCTCCACTCCGGCACCTCTCCCTTCTTTTTTTCTTTTACTCCCTCCTTTATCCGTTCCATACGGGCGCGGTTCAGATGTTCAACGATATATGAGACAGATAATGCGCCATTTGCTTTCTCCAAAAACCAAAAGAGAAAGAGAGCATAGGGGAGAAGTAATATGTACAATCTACACCATAAGAAATGTGTCGAGGTTGTGCGTGTTATTGAACTAATCACGCGCACAACCTGGACACATTTCTTATTGTGTAAATAGTTTGTACATATTACTTCTCCCCCTATCCTCTCTTCCTGTCCCCTCACCTCTTTCATTTCATTTCTCCATTCTGCCTGCTACCCTTTATTTCCGCTGCCCCAGCTCAGTTGCATCAGTATCGATTGCAGTTGCCGGGGCTAGAAAAATCATTTCCTTGCTTGTTTATTATAATATTAAAACCACTTACTAATACATCATATCTTTTTCTTCTGCCCGACGGATCCTCCACCGCGGGGCCTGGAGCACCTTAACTCTTTCAGCGCTGAATTATTTTTATGGCGCGGAAATTTTTTTTTGCCTGAAGTACTCTAATTACCCAACAAAAAGCATGTTACAATCAAATATTACCTTTTGGACTCATTGGTGTTCGAGATTGGATCATGTCCTATATATAGGACATCAGGGCTTGGAGGTTGTCAGAAATCAAAACACAAAGTTGCAATCTGAAGTTTATTTTCAAACAGAAACAGTTGTTTGGAGCTTTCTCTAGCAAAGGCGTATGGAAGGCTCGAAAGCAGTTTTTTGCTGCAGATAAGCAAAGGTGCACATTGCACTTTTGGCACTTCACCTTGGGCTTGCCTTTGCATCCTTCAAGCTTGCATCGCTGCTGCTCTTCCTCTACTGAAGGCCAGTGACCAGTTTGGTCGTACCGAATGTCTTGGATTGGCCTCACTTCAATCAAGTTCGGCCCCTTCAGCGGCTGAAGTGGAGAGGAAAATGGCCTTCCGCGCTTCCGTGGCAACCCGGCAGAGCAAGCTTTTGCCAAGCTCTCTATTACATTCAGAGTGAACTCTAGTAAATCCATTTGATCCTTCATCTTGATTTTTTGGTGCTCGGCATGGCGCCTGTGTTCCAATCACGAGTTTGTGAAGCACAATTTGAAAAAGTGCGTTATTACACGCAGTGTCCATTTCTTCGATCGAATTGAGGTCCTGTAGAGGGACACCAAAAAATCTGTCTTGTCTACTCCCCCCATGCTTTCGTTGTACTGCTGCACAACTGCTGGGCGTTTCACATTTATGAAAGCCCGTCTGCTTTGCTCCACCTTTTCACATCGCCTAGATCATCAACGCCAAGAAAATTCGATGCCAGGTTTACTGCTCGATTGTCCATCCATCGTGTGATCACAATTTTTCCGTCGCTGCTCACGAGGTAGTCTGATGACCCTCTTCCTTCTTTTTTCAGTTGTTTTTCCGTCTTCAAAGGGCATTTTTCAGTTCTGTTCTGGCGAATAGTGCCAGCAGCATAAATTGTTTTCTCAAGCAGCACACGGAGCACAGGCAGGGAGGTGAAATAGTTATCAAAAAACAACTTGTGCCCGATGCCATCAGGTATCCTGGATGCTAAATGGAGAACAAAGGCGCCTGTTACTCCGAACGTTTTCTTGATTTCTGAGCTAAGTTCTGTTGTGGAGCCTTGGTAAACGAGAAAATCATAAATTTTTCCCGACGCACCACACAACATGAACACTTTGACGCCCCAGGGGTTTGGCTTGCCTTTGGTGTATTGCTTGATATCAAGCTTCCCTTTGAACGGAATGATCTGTTCATCAATGCATAGGCGCTCCTCCAAAGGAAGATTATGGCATCTTTCTTGAAATGAATTCAGAAGTGGCCTCACTTTCCACAAGCGGTCATTATTGTTGTGATCTCCATTTACATCTACAATATGAAGACAGTTCCTGAGCTTTTCAAAGCGATTCCTGCACATGTTTACAGATGCCAAAAGTTCTGTTTTCATTGAAGGCTTCCAATACATGCGCAGCCGTGGATAGCGCAGAACGCCCATTGTCAAATGAAGTGCAATAAGTTTTCTGATTTCTTCTTCATTTGTCAGCACTGATTTTCCATCTTGGAAAACAGAGTATGTGTTGGTCTTGTCGGCTAACTCAATAAACACGCTTTTGGGCACATACTTTGAAAAGTACTCGTAAGGCGTGAGAAGAGGATCGCGATAGCTTTCGTTCTCGTCAGCTACCGGCTTGAATTCAGCAGCTGGCTTTTCAAATGGTATCCTGCACCAGGAGCCGTACTCTCGAGCGCTCTCTTTATCCGGCTCTTCCTCGTCAGACGAGTCAGATAGCTCCTGCTGGTTGTCCCAGTCGCCGTCCACTGCATCGTCTAGCTCACCTGCTTCGTCTACCTCTTCTTCGTCATCGTCGATGTCCGATATATCGCCGTTGCCCAGTGCAGCAAAGATAATATCCGGATCTTCGAGACGTGGCCTTCTTGAGCGAGGCAATCTCCTTGCCGAGTAGAACAACGCAGTAGGTATTGTCGCACCTACATAAAAAACAACGCGAAATTATTGCTCCCGTAAAAGTAAACACCGAACGCCCCGCAGTGAAACCTCCCGCTGATCGCTAACCCTTGAGCCCTGGTGTCCTTTATATAGGACACGTCATTCGTGGCCTCTTGTGACCGACATACAGCCCAATGTAGAAGCTGCTCTATGATTTTAGCATCTCGATGGTCTTAAAAAGAACGTATATAATTCTCAGGGGCAGCATGCAAATTAGTCGTTGAGTAAACCAATCGCAAAATCTCGCTTACCTTCACTGCCGTCGCCCGCGCCGTCCGCCATTTTCGTCGTCGTCTCCCGTCGTTGCACACGCCACAACAACATCGGCATTGATGCCCATGTCAACAGTGATGTCCCAAGTTCTGTTTCGGTTCTTGTTTCGGTAGTTTTGGTTGGTTTCTAGCCTCATGTCGCGTGTTTTGCTATGTGTCCTATATTTAGGACACCAGGGCCGAAAGGGTTAAGCAACTTGGGAAGCTTGGTACACTGTAGTGCGCTCAGAGGACCCGGCCAAGCAAGCCATCGCAACTGGCCGCCCTGCCGGCGTCATGATACTGGGAGGGTGGTGGTAGTGGTTTTATTAAAATAATAGTAAAAAGGAAGGAAAAGATTTTTGCTAGCCCCAGCATCTGCCATCGATACTGAAGCACCTGAGCTGGGGTAGCGGAAATAAAGGATAGCAGGCAGAATGGAGAAATGAAATGAAAGAGGTGAGGGGACAGGAAGTGAGGATAAGGGAGAAGTAATATGTACAAATTATTTACACAAACAGAAATATGTCCAGGTTGTGCGCGTGATTAGTTCATTTTAGAGGAAATAAATCACACACGCGCACAGCACTGTGTTGGTTACAACTGGAGTGGGGCGTCCAGTTATTAATCGTTCAAGCTAGAACTCGCGGAGCGTTCGGTCACTGCGTGTAACTACCTGACGGAGAACAGACGGAACGTCAAGCCCGTGTGTTCGAGGAATGCACAGAGGCTCACCAAAGTTCGCTCACGAGTGTGCGCTCTGTCCTGCGGCCACAATAGCGTCTTGATGGAGTCTGGTAGTATGCCCTGCGCCCTATAGGCCGCGAGCATATCGCGACGAGCATCGGCGAACGCGGCACAGTGAAGGAGCAGGTGTTCTAGTGTTTCCACTGCACCGCATCCGTCACACACTCCACTCGTCGCGATTCCATGACGCACTCGTCGTTCCCCGGGCCACACGCAGCCAATGCGCGCGCGGAGGATCATTGCACGTTGTGACCGTGTAAGTACGCCACAGCCGGTGACACTGTCGATACGCTCACCTCCCGCGATGCGTGGGTCGGGGTGCTGCTTGCGGAGATGGTCGTGGATGGCCGCACGCATGTCCTCTTGTGCAAGGGGCAGATCGCTGCCAGGTAGTTGGTGTGCTCCGGTCGCGAGGTCGTCAGCTTCTTCGTTGCCTGCGATGCCGCAGTGACCGGGCACCCATTGTGCACGCACGGCACAACCTCTCTGCGCGAGGCGCTCGATGCGCGAGCGAATGTCCCGCACTAGTGGGGTACCGCGGCCGTTAGATTGCAGGCTGCTGAGGGCGGCGCGGGAGTCGCACAGCAGAGCACTCCTGGGCGGCGGAGGGCCGAGGGTGAGCAGCAGGTCCAGCCCGAGCCGAATCCCCATCAACTCCGCCGTGGTAGAGGAGCCCAGGAAGGCTGCGTGTTGCTGGCTGTGCAGTCGCAGGGCGGGGATGGTGGCCGCCACAGCAAGGGAGCAGCTGTCGCTGGCCACTGAGCCGTCGGTGTACAGGAAGACATGGTCCTGGAGCTCCTCGTGTATGACGGCTCTGGCCAGCTGCTGCACAGCACAGAGGGGTGTTCTCCGCTTTCCCGCAATGCCGACGATCTCTCGCTGCACCTCCGAGGCAGCAGGCCAGGGCGCGCAGGAGCCGTAGGGGCGTGGGCCTTGGGTCAATTGCAATTGCTCATGATACTGGGTCATTAACGTTTTGGTGCAGTAGGGCACGAGGGGGAGGAGGGTAAAAGACCTGCATATCCTAACTCCCGTGTGTCCATTAATGTTTTCACAACCACCACCACCTTCCTAACCTGCTTCTTCCTTCCTAACCTGCATATAAAGGCGAAACGCAAAGGCGCCAGTGTGCTGCCGATATTACTGCACGTTAGATGCCAATCTGGTCGAAATTTTTGCAGAGCCCGCAACCACGGCACCTCTTTTGTCCTTTCTTTATTCATCCCCTCCTTTATCCCTTCTGCCCCGCCGCGGTGGCTCAGTGGTTAGGGCGCTCGACTACTGATCCGGAGTTCCCGGGTTCGAACCCGACCGCGGCGGCTGCGTTTTTATGGAGGAAAAACGCTAAGGCGCCCGTGTGCTGTGCGATGTAAGTTCACGTTAAAGATCCCCAGGTGGTCGAATTTATTCCGGAGCCCTCCACTACGGACCCATTTGTTCCTCTTTTCGTTCACTCCCTCCTTTATCCCTTCCCTTACGGCGCGGTTCAGGTGTCCAACGATATATGAGACAGATACTGCGCCATTTCCTTTCCACCAAAAACCAATTATTATTATTATTATTATCCCTTCTCTTACGGCGTGCTTCGGGTGTTGCCGAGATGTGAAAGAGGTACTGCGCCATTTCCTTTCCACAAAAACCAATTTAGAATTTACGTGGTGACTCAGCGGTTAGGACGCTCGGCTACTGAACGGGATTCCCGGGTTCGAACCCAACCGCAGCGGCTGTGTTTCGATGGAGACGCAACATGCACTGACATCTCAAAGCAGACGGGCGCCTTAGCGTTTCTCCATAAAAAAGCGGCGGCTGCGTTTTTATGGAGCCAAAACGGTAAGGCGCCCGTGTGGTGTGCGATGTCAGTGCACGTTAAAGATCCCCAGGTAGTAGAAATTATTACTGAGCCCACTACTACGGCACTACTAAGTGCCTTAGCTCTCACTCATCACGTTTCGACATGTAGTGGGTTCTAGGGTTCCCACGGTCTAGGGTTCTCACGGGAGCGCATGCATTCATTCAGTGAACACACGCAGGCCTGCAAAGCCGAGCGTCGGCTCACCCTCCAGCTCATCAATCCCCCGAAAATTATCACCAGCCACTTTGGATTGGGTTCCAAACATGCACCTTACCCTCTGGAATAATTTCGACCACCTGGGGACCTTTAACGGGTGCTATGCGATGTCAGTGCACATTAAAGATCCCCAGGTGGTCGAAATTATTCCGGAGCCCCCCACTACGGCACCTCTCTCTTCCTTTCTTCTTTTACTCTCTCCTCTATCCCTTCCCTTACGGCGCGGTTCAGGTGTTCAATGTTATATGCGGCAGATACTGCGCTATTTCTTTTCCCCAAATCCAAATATTATTATTATTGTTAAACGCTAAGGCGCCCGTGTGCTATCCGATGTCAGTGCACGTTCAAGATCCCCAGGCGGTCAAAATTATGCCGGAGCCCTCTCCTACGCCACCACTTCCTTCATTTCTTCTTTCACTGCCTCCTTTATTCCTTCCCTTACAGCGCAGTTCAGGTGTTCGCCAATATACATGAGACAAATAAGGCGCCATTTCCTTAACCAAAAAGCAATTTTCATTTTCTATTCACCAATGCTAACCGCCTCACGCCGAGGTTGAGGTGTCCACCGAGAAGTGAGACAGCATTTTCTCGTGAACCATATTTCCACGTGACTGCAAAATGAGCGTGTGTCTGGAACCATAGTGTCAGACGTGAACACTGGTTCATATGCCCTTGAGCGAATGTTGAATGTGAGACTTTGCTTATTGCTACATTGCAGGTTGCTTAGAAGTCAAAGTATTGCTCGCTGTTTTAGCACGGCAAGATATTTTTTCTGTTGTTTTTGAAACAAGCGGGCACAAATGGAGGGCTCCTAAGCGTATTTCATAGAATATCAACCACCTGCTACAGCATCGTTCCTCTGTGGTTTTTACAGTAATACCTGCTTTCATGTGAGGCCTTCATTCATGGCCGTAAAGAACGCAATCCCTGCTTTCTTGTTAGAGCTTCACCCATCGCCTTAAAGAAATTTAGCCGATGATTGTTCTTTATACGCCGACGTTCGTGTGAGTAATTCGATTACGCAAGGTATTTTGACGCCGAAAGCTCTGTTTCCCGTGGTCTGAACCTTCCCTAGAACCCTGCGGCGTCTGCGACCTTGAAGGTGCAGCAATAGATTTAGCTGCCCCAGTGTGAACACACCAGCTTCGCTGGGCACTGCACGGGAGCACTATGCTATTGCCGCAGCCGATTTCGCCTCATAATGAAGATGATGACCTCAGGCTTAGCGGTACATACTCTCGACGGGCGTTTGGACGGGGTTAAACTACATTGCACACAGTCGTCTTCATCAACTTCGATCTGCTGCGCGAACATATCAGATTAGGTTAACCTCAATCAGAGCTCAACTTTGGTCTACGCCGCCGTCATACGTCCCGACGACCCCGCAAAGCAAAGCCATAAGCCAACTAGGGTAACCATATGCTTTCGCACGTGTTCTGGTTTTAAGAGTGTTAGCTCGCACTCATCACGTTTTGAGATTTAGTGGGGTCTGCTACCACCCTCGATTACAGCGCCATCGGTGGAAGCAACTACTCATCATGTTTCGATATTTCTTGAGGTCTCCTTCCTTCCCTTCTTCTCTCAGTTCATCATATATTCCTTACTTTACGGCGCGGTTCGGGTGTCCACGGAGATATGTTAGACAGTTAACGCGTATTTTAAAACCAATTTTCATCTTCCTTTTTTTAATTTTGACCACTCGGTCATCGGACAAACTTTTTTCGAGACTTTTGCAAAATTTCTGCCCTCAGGAATTCTATCTTGTCTACTGTAGGATGTGGGTGCTATAGAGCGAGCGTATAAAGCGCAGGTATATACGTTGCATCTGGCTGTACAAATAGGCTGCAAAGCGACAAAACTTTTATTCCTGTATTCCACCTTGCTACCCTCACAAGCTGAATTTGTAGACGGCGCAGTTTTCGTTTTTATTTCGGCGGGCGCTCGAAGCGAGCGGACGTGTCTTTTAGCTCTCTGCTCCTTCGGACGCTGGGTCTAAGGCTTCGCGGCGCTGCGGGGTCTCCCCATTGAGGCCACAGACACCGTGAACGAGTGAATGCCTGTGTTAGGCGGTGACAATGAGCAACGCAGGGCAGGCCGCCCCCGCTCACGATCACGGAGACGAACGCCATCCAGAGCAAGGTCGTCCAGCACCATTCGGCGAATGCAGGCCGAGATCGCTGATCTGCGGGACAGGGTGAAGTGCCTGACGGCGGCGCTCATCACCACCTCGGAGAACCTCGAGTCCGTCATCGGGACCTTGGACGTGTCGCCGGTGGACCCACGCCTTCTAGCCTTGAGGGACGCCATGGCGCTCGCTCACCAGACGCAAAACTCCATGGCGGCTCCCTCCCCGCCATTTCTGGCCACTCCTGCGCTTCCTGCCGCCATTGCTACACCTGGGGAACCACCTATGATGCCCTCTCCCCCTGATGCTGCTGCTGCGGGCTCACAGCGGACAGCTGCAGCCGAGGAGAGCATGTGCACCCGATGTACGCGTCTGTTCTCTGAAAACGGCGACGCTCAACGGGGTCCGAGGAGGTGAGGGGCTCGGAAACCAAAAGGGACATCGCGGTGGCCAAGCGGGAAGCTCGAAGTCCCCCCACCGTCACTGTTCCCTCTCCCTCCACACTCGAAGGAGCCGGGCCTTCCCAGCACAAGCCCCATGGAGCGCACCTCCAGCCTGCTGCTGATGCTGCTGCTGTTGCTGCTGGGGCGACGGCGTCCGGAAGAAAACCGGGTACGACCTCACGAAATCCCGCCGCACGAGACCAGGCTGCGTCTTGGGCTTCGTCTGCTGGCAGCGAGCGCGCCCAACTCCGCGACGCGCCGCAGCAATGCGCAGCAGACAGCGGCGACGCTAATGCTGGGGCCAGCCTGGTCCCGTGGCGCATTATAACTACCAAGGTGCAGCGGCGTCGGAGAGCTGCCCTGGAGCGAGCCGTGGCTGCCGTGGAGGTCCCGTCCAGCCTGGTGGGGGCGGTGCTGTTTCGGCCCGCGAACGTGGGCACCGCCTTCATCAGAGAACAGGGCTGGGAGTTGGCCTAGGTGATCGGATCCCGCTCGGGCGTCCTCTCCGTCCGGGTAAACATGCGGCGGAATGTGGTGGCAGTGGACGCGGGGAGCAGCGATGCTCTCCAGGCCCTGCTAGCCACAGTCGTCATCCGCGGCGTGCCGGTCTGCGCGAAGGAGCCTCCTCCTCGGAATCAATGTCCGGTGTGGACGGGCGCAGGATGGTAGAGGAGCTGCTAGCGGCGGCGGAGTCAACGGTACCGATGGTATCGACGTCTCTGCCGGGCAGCACACTCGCTCTCCGTTTTGCGGCGCCGACACCCCCGGCGTTGACCACCATATTCAAGCGCAGGCTCGCTGTCCGCCCCTGCCGTCCCCGACCGCTCCAGTGTGCCAAGTGCGCCAGCTTGGGGGATGCCACTGAGGTGTGCCGTGCTCTTTCCCTATGCACGCGCTGCGGCGGGCCGCTGCATTAACTGCGGGGGGCGGCACGAAGCCATTGACCCAGCGTGCCCGCACTGGCAGCGAGAGCGTACGTCACGTGGCCACTTTAATGGCCACATCCATGGCACCGATGTCCAGGCGGGTTGTCCGAGGCGCGCCCAGGCCATAACAGCGGCCCCAGCCCAGCAAGATCAGCATACGCCGGGAGCGCTTTCTTTTGCGCAGGCCGTCTGGGGGGCACCCCAGCAGCAGCAGCCATCCAAGCAACGGCAGCGCCGGCAGCGGCAGCGGCGATCCGGTTGCCATCGCGCAGAGCGACGGGCGCGACGGACTGACAGAGCCGCCGACTGGACTGTCTACAACCGCTTGGACGCAGCAGCGCGCCGCCACGCCAACAAGCTATACCGCCGGCACTGGGCTTCACTATGCCAAAGGATGGAGGAAGATGTCAGCTCGAGGAGGCTGTTTGACACCCTGCGGCGCATCACCGAACCACAGGCAAACCGTCAACCGCTGGCCGCCCTCGCAATCGCTACCCTCACAAGCTGATTTCGTAGTCGGCGCTGTTTTCTGTATGACACAGCTGTAAGGATTCCGACTGCGTAGCTTTCTAGCAATGCGGGGCATGATTTTTATGGTGTTATATGCAGCTATGTACTGATCAGCGCAAAAGGTAACATTAAACTCAGGAGAACAGTGGTTGCTTCCTTGCATTTAGCCCTGTATCAGTAGGTTACATTCCGCCGTCGTGCTTTCAGTGCAACATTTTTAACACCAATCTGTAGCGCCAGGGAGCAGTTTACTACCCGTGTAAACGTAAAATATAGCTCTCTCACTAGTACGTAGTGAGCAGTCGTGAACGTAATCCTTCGTCGCAGCTACCGTATTCTTTACTATTCGTAGCCGCAGTGACACGCTAAACATTACGAAGCACTTCCCACATAGGGTCACTAGTGTTTGCCCTGACAAATAAAAACTGACTGAGCATTGTACGCGCCGCATCTCCCCTCTTTCAGAAGGTCTTCTCTCAAGACCACATGATAAAATGGCCACTGGTTGCAAATTCGCCTATTTACGAACATTCGAATAGTTCTTTTTCAAATAGCAGAATGGTTTAACTTGACACTGATGCAATGGCGTCGTTCAGGTTTTCTTTTGACAGATGGGCTACTCCCAGTGTCACGGCAAAGACCAAGGCGCAATAAAATAGTAAAGCCTACCTGGTGCATCCATCTCTCAACTGATTTACACCAACAGGTGTGCCAGTTAACGCTGCTACCTATATAAATTACTCCTAGGCACCACCTAAAAAGCTGGAGTGACAGCCACCCGTGGGCGGGGCACGATGCAAATGGCATCGTCATTGATGCCACACTTGAAATACTGTCATCATATTTTGGTCTCAAGTCACAAAAGCTTCCCTTAGGTATCAGTTACACATGACAGGAAGGTACGTTGACGCCACGCCACTCGTTACAGCCAACGCAGCGATAGCCCAGCAATGTCAGCTAATCAGAATTGCAACGTTTAATCATAAATCCCTCTGGCGATGGAGTTTATTTAATCGGCCAAATCTAGAACATCAAAAGCCGACCGGCAATCTCAATTTAAAGCAGCCGATCGCCCCCTTGAAAAACGAAACCTGAAATGCACTTCACTACCTCCCGCATCCCTTTCCTCCCGACGCGTTTCTAGTTCCCCCGAGATTCGAGAGACCGGCTCGGACGTGGCGTGGATCGGACGCTCGCGCGAACGCTCCTCGCTTCACCCATGCCCACCGCTGAATTCAGCGACGGTCAACACCGCTCTTGCCTGGATTTCGTCTTCGAAGCTCGGACAACGCCGTCGGACGCATCGGCAAGTCCCTTTTTGCCTGTTTCTGCGGACTTTTCTGCGTTTCGGCTCTCGCCGGTACGCACGGCCCGCTAGGCCCACGCCAGGCCTAGCGACCCCGCTCTGACGGGGCTGTGCCGCAGTATCTGAGTGGGATCTTCCTCCAACATTGGACATGGAAGTCACCGTGGAGGGGACTGACATTAGCCCCGAAGAAGTTTCGCACCAATATGGTTGGTTCACCGTCGGTGAATCGAAACGCTCCGGTCACGAACGCCAAAGGAATAACCCCGCGGCACACAATGGAACCGATCGCGCCCAGGGACAGGGCAGCATGCGGCACTCTGCCGACTCCTCTGCGAAAAAGCTTGGCCGACGACTTGCTCGACAATCGGTGGCGTCGAACCTACCTCGCCTACCCAAGGGCCTAACCAAGGTGATATTCCGGCCATCGGGCGGCCTCCGTATACTCGAGAGCTGTGGCCAACTCGGCATCTTTCAACTCATCCGGGACGCCGCGGGCCTCACCTTGGCAGAATCATCTGAAGACTGCATGCTACTCAACTTCAAGCAACACACCATACTGGTGGCCACCCATTCCGCGGTACGAGTGGAACGCTACTTAAACATCAAGGAGCTCATCTACGGCGCGAACAAGATCGCCATCACCTCGTATGTCGCCACGCCGGATGGCAGTGGTAAAGGAGTGATCCAAGGCGTTCCGAAACATCTATCGGACGCTGACATCCTTGCGAACCTTCAGCATCCAAGGAATCCTCCAATATGTGGAGTCCGGCGTATGGGTGCGCAGTCGCAGACGGTCCTCATTCTCTTCAACGGTGAGCGAGTTCCCCGTTGGATCAGCTTCGGTGGTGGCATGATTCGCTGCTGCCTCTACAAAAAAAAATACGAAGTGTGTTCTTTGTGCGGACAACTCGGACATCGCAGAGACGTTTGCCCGGACCCGAAAAACGCTCGCTGCCGCGGATGCGGCGTGGCCAATCCTCCTGAGACACATAGCTGCGAGCCTGAGTGTGCCTTGTGCGGTAAGGGCCATGAACTGGGCAGCAACAAATGCCGCGAAATCTACCGCACTCCATACATTGTCAGCAAACGCCGCTGGGAACAGGAACGCCAACATCTGACCCAGCATAGCCAAGAGTCGCCGCAGTCTAAAGAGCGACGCAGCCGCTCCAAAAGCAGGGGACGAACAAATTATAGACATCGATCCAGCTCCTTTCCACGACTGGAACCGAGAGGCCGGTCCGCCTCCAAATCCAGGACTCCTTCACACCAGCCACGGAACCCCGGTTTGAACCAGGACGCCGTCGGCACGCAAAAGGAAGGCTGGGCAGATAAAGCCTCCCAGAAATCTAACTCCAACCCCTCTGAGCTAGCAGACCTGAAAGTGCTGGTAGGGAAATTACTTCGTGAGGTCGAGGACCTAAAGAAAGAAAATGCCGCTCTAAAACAGCAACAAATGCAGGCTGGGTCACCGCCTACGACCGATGGCGCCAATAACCCTACCCCCTCTACCTCCGCCGGAGCGGACATGCATGCTGAATCAACGCGGGCACCCCCGCCTAAGCGAAAAGCAGGCGATTCCCTGTCCGAAGGCCAAACACTAGCCGACACCATTCACAAAATTGAAGAAGCGCAAACGCAGACTAACAGCACCCTCATTCAAGTGCAGCTTACAATGACTTCCATCATGGAAGAATTATGCAGACACCGGCAGGAATTAATTAACTTAGGCAGCTGGCAGCAGGAAGCAGAGAGCAGGCTCCTTCCTCACAAAATTCGCAAACCCGCTTCTTCTGAAGCGGTATCCGACTAGCAACAACATGGCGCCACAACCCAATTACACCATCTGGCAGTGGAACTGCCGAGGATTTAGCCGCAAACGAGCTGTACTCCAACAATTCCTCAACAATAGGGACGGACCGGACTTAATCGCACTACAAGAGACACAAACTAATAGCAAGCTAGCTGGGTATCAATCCTTTTCATCGGGGGGTGGAACGCTTGGAGTCACGACTCTTGCCAAACGAAATATTACGGTAGTACAGCACGATACCCCAGTCACAAATATCACACACGTGCTAGTCGAATTAATTCCGCCTAGGAAACCCGACCACAGTCTGTTTGTGCTGAATGTCTATAGCAGCCCAAAGTTACGGAAAGCAAGCTTCGGCCCGCTTTTTCAGGCGACCCTGAAGCTCGCAGGCAATCACCCCGTCATTTTCACGGGAGACTTTAATGCCCAACACCCGGCTTGGGGTTACGCACAGGAGGACATTAAAGGTAGAAAACTGTGGCTCACCGCACAACAGTGTGGATTGACTCTTCTTACAGATCCACTAGTCCCCACCCGCTGCGGTAACAGTGTTTCCAGGAATACGTCTCCCGATCTGACTTTTGCTAAAAATTCGGGCACTCCAACATGGATAAACACTCAACAAAATTTCGGCAGCGATCACTACATATTGGAAATAGTGACCTCAACTGGCCCCAAACGTCGTAGCGCTCGAGCCCCCACCCTTGTCGATTGGGACACGTTCCGCGCTAGAAGAGCCGCCCGAGAAGCTGATACCCCCGAAATACTAGACATAGATATCTGGGCACAGGATCTTTGTCAAGATGCCAAAGCAGTCACCCATACGTTAGACCAGGCTGACCACCTGGAGATTGCGGACAGCCGGCTTCTTCACCTATGGGAGGCAAAGGGAGGACTCGAGAACCGACTCAAACGACAGCGGTGGAACCGCAATCTGCGCAGAAGAATAGCTAGGCTAAACAAGGAGATCGAGGATCATGCAGCTAAACTTACTCAACAAAACTGGGATGACATATGCAACCAAATGGATCGCAATATGGGAGTCTCTAAGACTTGGCACTTGCTCCGTCATCTACTTGACCCTACAGGTAGCAGAACCACCCAGAGGCAGAACCTGCAGAAGCTTGTGCATGAGTATGCAGGCCCACCAGAGGACCTTTTCCTTGAACTTAAAGATAGATATATTGGCAATGCTCCTATCCAAGCCTTCCCAGATTATGCTGGTCCGGAAAACACGCAGCTCGACTCCCCCATTACTGTGGGTGAGGTTAGGGCAGAGATTGCCAGGCTAAACTGCAAATCCGCCACTGGCCCAGATGCAGTATCCAACAAGATCCTCCGCAACCTGGATGAAGTGTCGCTACAATCACTAACTGAGTATATGCAGAAATGCTGGTCGGAGGGCTCCATCCCACAAATATGGAAAACGGCAGAGATCATTCTCATCCCAAAGCCAGGGAAGGCACTCAGCCTTGAGAACCTCAGGCCGATTTCGCTCACGTCTTGTGTAGGTAAGCTCATGGAGCACGTAGTTCATACCCGCCTCAACCGGTTTATGGAGGAGAACGAGCTGTACCCTCCAACCATGATTGGATTTCGACCAAAACTTTCTACGCAGGATGTAATGCTTCAGCTCAAACATCAGATTATTGAGGCAAAAACGCGGGACACCAGAATAATTCTTGGACTTGACCTGGAAAAGGCCTTTGACAATGTCAGCCATGATGCGATCTTGGAGAACCTTCATGAACTCGGGGTGGGAGCCCGCACCTTCAACTATATCCGCGACTTTCTCTCAGGTAGAAAGGCGCATTTTCAAGTAGGAGGTCTCCACTCGCATGACTTCCCCCTCGGCAACAAGGGCACCCCGCAGGGATCGGTCCTATCACCATTTCTCTTCAACGTTGCAATGTTGAAACTTCCACACCAATTAGCGCAGGTTCCGCAACTCCACCACAGCCTCTATGCTGACGATATCACCTTGTGGACCGCCGAGGGCAATGATGCAGAAATCGAGGAGAGACTACAGCATGCAATAGATATCGTGGGGAACTATGTAGACCCTAGGGGGCTGCGGTGCTCTCCAGCCAAATCTGAATTTCTCATATTCCGCAACATCAGATCCCTTGCGCAAACCCCACCGGCCATCGAACTCAGTATTCGCGGAGTCCCCATTCCTCGAGTGCCCAAAATTAAAATCTTGGGCCTAATTCTACAAGAACACGGCTTCAATGGTGACGTAATTCGGAAGCTTCAGGGAACCTCGCAGCAAATTATGCGACTCATTCGCCGCATTAGTAATCGCCACTCGGGCTTGAAGGAAAGCAATACTCTCCGTTTAGTACAAGCCTTTGTGATAAGCCGCATAGCTTACGTATGCCCTTACCTACATCTCAAGTCAGCTGAAAAAGAAAAAGTGGAGGCCATAATCAGAAAATGCGTCAAACAGGCAGTTGGGCTACCTATGCACACAGCGACTGAGAAAGTGTTAGGTCTCGGTCTTCATAACACCCTAAGCGAGATTATTGAAGCGGTAACCGTCTCGCAGTACGAACGACTATCGGCCACACCAACTGGCAGACACATTCTGTCTACACTAGGCATAACATACGAACGACAAGGCGGACCCACAACTGACCTTCCCAAACATATACGCCAGCTTCTGGTCATTCCTCCACTACCTCGGAACATGCACCCAGATTTCCACGCTGAACGTCGTACAGAGAGAGCCAAATCATTAGGCAAACGCTTTCTTAATGATACCTCTGTGGTATATGTAGATGCGGCAGATTCTTCGGCTGACAAGATGGTAGCTGTGGTCACCACGGAACGTGGTACACTCATAACTGGGGGCACTATACGCACTCAGCACACACATGTTGGAGAAGAAACAGCCATTGCTCTAGCCATTGTGGGATCCTCGGCAGAAACCATTGTCAGCGACTCAAAATTGGCTATACGCAACTACACGTTTGGAAGAATCTCCCCACAAGCAGCACGGATTCTGCTAAATTATCAGCCCACGCGGCGCATTCGCCTAATCTGGACGCCTGCTCATGCTTCCCTTGCTGGTAATGAGGCGGCTCATAACCTAGCTCGAGAACTGTCCCGCCGAGCTGGGTCGTGCAGCCCACCCGCCCTATACTCTGGCAAGGACAGGTTGTTTTCTTACAGAGAAATCCTGCAGCACTACAGGCTTGCAAGACTCAGATTCCCCCCAGCAGATAAAACGCTCTCCAAGCAACAGGCCAAAGCCTGGCGTAAACTTCAAACTAACACCTATCCAAATCCCCAATTGTGTAGCTTCTATTCGGAAGGACTCTACTCAAACAAATGCAAAAATTGTGATGCGAAAGCCGATCTAAATCATATGATCTGGAACTGCCCGCAGTCCCTACCCGCGAGTCACTTCATTACCGACTCTGCTCATTGGGAGGCTCTATTGCTCAGCCCCGACCCGGGGATACAGATCAAGCTCCTCCAGCTGGCTGAAGACGCCGCCGCTGCCCAAGGGATAGCGGCCGCCGTTTAAGCGGGGGGCGACTTCGTGTCGCTCCTCTATATCCGGTGGAAATAAAGCTTCACAACCAACAACCCCCGAGATTCTGGCAGCAACTGCACTTTTACTTTCCTCAATATCAAAACAACGTTATTCGTTATCATTCGCAACGGTGACATGTTCAGGTAGATGTTCTTCTAAAAAGCATGTTGAAAAGTACCGCCTATGAATATTCCTTTCCCCCACAAATAAACTCTTTAACATTCTGCCCTTCTGTCCTTTGAAAATTTATATGAACAAAGTGTTATACTCTGACACTTTCGGAACCCTGCCTTCAAGACTAAATAAGTTGCTGCCAGAACACTAGGTAAAGGTCAGCGCCACATTCTTCTTAAATGCTCAACCAGATACGACAAAGCAAGACCAGGTGCATATGTCTTCACAATATTTAGTAGTCTTCATGATCATGTATTGTGCGCTACTTAAAACGACCTTAAAACGGATGTCAAAACCTGAATATTTTAAGGCCAAAATATACAGAAAACACGTGATTCGTTTTCTTTCTTTTCCACTGTGTAGTTTCCTCACTATTTGTGTTTCAGTGCGTGTACACTTATCATGATATTTGTAGTGCCTTTACTTTTCGCTCGCCGATGTTGCCCGGCTTACTCCTGCAAGCCCCTTCTTGGCTTTATATGCCTCAGTCTGTATTTATCACAACATGTTGTGGCAATAATATTAATAATATTATTATTATTATTTTCATTGGCATTTATTTCATGCTTGAAACCAATAAATGCAAGCCATTAATAGACAACCGATAACGAAAAAAGAGTAGAGTGCACTCAGAACATCGGTGCTAAGTATCGTACAACATTATATCGGTTTTGTACCGCCATAGTGAGGAAACAATTAAAACCTGTTTTTTTTTAAATGTGTTAAAAATCTGTGAAACGATCAATACACCAGAAATGATGTCAAAAAAGAATTGGCTAAAAATTAGGTACCTTGTCATACGAGCGATAAAGATATTACATTTTACTATATAAGCACTACTGCTACAGCAACTTTAACAGCTAAAACAAAAAACAGGTTATAATTACAGAAAACAGTCGGGAACAGAATACCACGCATTTTTGGGTCGAATACACTAGCGTGCCATCGTTTCAAACGTCGAGCAAATTTTGAAGATTATTTGCATTGAGAATGTCTAAAAGATTGTTGTCTTCATTTAGAAATGTTCGAGAAATTACGCTTTTACGGTACTTTCCTTGCATAACCTTCACGTTTGACTACTGAAGCCGTTAGGCCTCTAATTATTAAGATTACACGGTACCTGTAAAATATGAATGTTGTGTTTTGCGCTCGCCTAATGGTAGCAAAAGCTGCTTTATTTTTTATGCTTACAGAAGAAAGAAGATACGCTGATTCTTACATAATTTTCTTTGTCTTTTTAGGTAAATCCATGGCTGGGTCACAGCTCTGTCGGAAGGACTTGTTGCGTATATTGTCTTTTTGTAGGCAAATTAAACTATTCTTTTCTGTGCAAGTAATCGCAGCCTAAGTGTGCTTGTAGAATATTTTTCTTATGTATCAGGTGTTCTTTCAGACAATGTTTTCTGCAGCCAAACATCGAAGACCGCCTGTGCCACGTATAAGTGCAATGACGCTTAAGTGGCGCAGAATTTGATAATCTGATTACGAGCAAAAAACAAAATAGAATAGAAAAAATAGCTTGGGAGTAACAAATATTCTTAACATATAGCGCAAAGAAGATAAGTGGTTCAATGCCTCTTTACTTCTCACGGGAGAACACTCCATCTTATCAAAACAAAACGGCCTGACAACGTATCCGCCTTAAGCATCAGCACCGATAGCCAACGTCAATATCAGCCAAGTTGAACAAAGCATTTCAGACCATCCGTCAACCATCGGAACGTACGGTCACCAAGACAGCGTCCGTGCTCCGCAGGGTTCTCAACACAGCAGAAATGCAGTCCTTGCGTCTCTCGGTCATCGCTTCAGCCGTCGTCCTCGCTTGTGCATTCTCTCCGCCGAAGCCTCTCAATGCGTCAACAGGAGGAGGAGCTCTTGTCAAAATAACTATTTTTTTTACGAAGGCCTCTGCGAGGGTTGTCACAGTTTCATCCTGAATCAACTGCGTCCCACTTACGACAGGCTGGTAGACTACATCACCCTCGACCTCTTGCGGTTCGGAACTACCCACATGAAAGTCGTCAACGGTACCGTCATTTTCACGTGTCAGCACAGCCTGAAGAATGCTACGTCAGCGAGGTCCAGACGGGCGCAGTTAAATATGTCCACCCTCCCACGCAGCTGCTACATTTCATCGCCTGCATGCTTTCGGACACCGACTGGCCAGTGCTGGACATGTGCAGCCAGGGACCCGAGGGCAAGCGGCTGCTTTACGAGATGGGCAAGAGGATGCGGGGACACCACCCTACCATTGAATACGTGCCATGAGATGAATTCAATTGCGTTCACAACGAGACGATGGAAGTATTGGCCAGGCACGACCTCTTCAGCGTGGTGTGTGACCTGCTTAAGCCAGAGAAGCCCTACGTGTGCAATACTGCTGAACGTGACCCTGGATATTGCTTGTCAAGATACTGAATGTGTGCACGGATGGCATTATGAGCTTCCTGTGATTTCAGGAGAGCGTATTTCTTTCTACGCATGCATAATTAGAGGGCGACTAGCCGACGACGCAACTCAACAAACAAAAATAGGCGTCTCCTTCTTCAGTCGGCAAGGCAACCTGGGCGTTAAATGCCTATATCAAACTATTAACTTCAGTTGGTGCATCACACACATGCTTTCTTTCATTTTATAGTAGGCGCAGCCAGATCCAGCCTATCTATAGTATTCCAGATTATGCGGCTAATTAAGGGTAATTTTAAACGCGGAAAACCAACTTACGCATCTCGCCCGTCCTATAGAATTGTCACACTATGAATGCTTGACGTTTAACTGCAAACTTCGTAGTCATGACCACATCCAGAGGTAGACGATTAAAGCAGAGAAGCACAACCGCAGGTCTCGTTTACTGATGCTTTCGTCAAGCATAAATTCGGTAATAAGCTACGTTATAGCAGGAATCACAATCCTGATTGTTTGTATTTTTGTACTTGTCTTCATGTCTTATAAACCGTTTTACCGCCCAGATGGTGCTGTGAACCTTGTAAAGCGATGTGAGGCCTAATGTGCAATACGGATTCGCGCACTCGGCTTAGAGATTGAGTTATACAGGAGAATAATTAAACTGTTTATTGAAATAAGTGAGGCGTATCAGTTGATGGAGGATCCCTTTGCGAAAACTAATACGTTTGGATTGGAATATACTTATGGATATCTATAACGTATTTTAACGTAATTTTGGGTTGATGAATGCACTAAATATATGCCGTAAAAAGGGTCCTGAAATTTGATGCTTTGTATTCGAAATATATTCTTAAAATTTGCAAGAAAAAAAACATGCATGCTTCAAACATGTTTCAAACAGTGAAAAATTATGAATGTGGTTTTAGCAACTTGTCAACATATGAAATGTATACTTTCGTAAATATGAAATTAATGCATTCGAAGTATGCATCACTTAAATCATGCCTCGAGCACGTTTCTAATAGGTGAAAAATATTACACCTTGTCAATGTATTAAAAGTGTACTTTCGCAAATATGAAATTAATCAATTCGACGGATACGTCACTTAAACATTTTTCGAGCCCGTTTCGAACCCGTGAAAAAATATGTATGCGGTTTTAGCATCTTGTCAATGTATTAAAAGTGTACTATCGTAAATATAAAATTGACGTTCCTTATCAGCAAATTTGAAGCACACTTTTAGCTGTCGTAGAACAATCTAGTGCTCGAAATCGGGTTTCGGGAAATGGCCTTTGCATGTCGGCTATGTATTGAAAGGATACTTTCCACATAATACAATGAGCCGCCGCGGTGGCTCAGTGATTAGAGCGCTCGGCTACTTATCCGGAGTTTCCGGGCTTGAACCCGACCGCGGCGGCTCAAAACGCTAAGGCGCCCGTGTGCTGTGCGATGTCAGTGCACGTTAAAGATGCCTAGGTGGTCGAAATTATTCCGGAGCCCTCCACTACGGGTACCTCTTTCTTCCTTTGTTCTTTCACTCCCTCCTTTATCCCTTCCCTTACGGCGCAGTTCAGGTGCCCAACGATATATCAGACAAATACTGCACCATTTCCTTTCCTTCAAAACCATTATTATTATTATTATC